>JAHKKF010490466.1:0-29660 GCA_019740295.1 Labeo calbasu | reverse complement strand
CCATCCATTTGTCTATCACTTACCCATCCATCCACCTATCCAACCAACCATCCATCCATTATCTATCATCCACCCATCTATCCATCTATCATCCATTCATCCATCCATCCATCCATCCATCCATCCATCCATCTATCACCTATCCATCCATCCATCCATCCATCCATCCATTACATATCCATCTATCATCCATCCATCCATCCACCCATCCATGCATTCATCTATCTATCCATCTATCATCCATCTATATTCCATCCATCCATCCATCCATCCATCCATCGCTCATCTATCATCCATCCATCCATCACCTATCCATCCATCATTCATTCATCCATCCATCCATTACCTATCCATCTATCTGTCTATCACTTATCCACCTATCATCCATCCATCCATTCATCTATCACCTACCCATCTATCATCCATTCATCCACTCATCCATTCATTCATATCTCCATCTATCATCCATCCATGCATCCATCCATCACCTATCCAACCAACCATCCATCATCTATCTATCATCCATCCACCCACCCATCCATCCATCACCTATCCATCCATTACCTACCCTATCCATCTATCCATCTATCCATCATCCATCCATCCATCCATCCATCACCTATCCATCATCACCTATCCATCCATTACCTATCCACCCATCATCCATCCATCCATCACCTATTCATCCATTACCTATCCATCCACCATCCATCCGTCTATCACCTATCCACCTATCATCCATCAATCCATCCATCCATCCATCCATCCATCCATTTATCTGTCTATCATCTATATTCCACCTATCTATCATCTATCTATCTATCTATCTATCTATCTATCTATCTATCTATCTATCTATCTATCTATCCATATGTCTTTGTCCATCATTATGTCTATCCATCCATCCATTAGACCATCTGTTCATCTGTCTGTCTATCTGCTTGTTTAAAATGATGACACATCAACTGATGCACGTCAACATTATGCACAATAATGTCTTTCACAGAGAATCATTTATATGAATCACAGTTAATATTTCATAATAGTTTTTATTTAATCACAGCACTCTGTATATTTAATGGTTTTACATTAATACATAAATAAATAAATAAAACATGCCCTTTTTGATAAGGTAAAACAATCCTCAAAGCATTAAAAAGGATTTATGTTCTAATTTACCACTTTGTAAACTTTAATTATACTCTCTTTACGGTTCTATTAAAATGTGCTTTTATCTACTGAGCTGTGGACTGTATCTATATGAGATAATAACAAAATTAAAAAAAGACTTTTAACAGAAAAAAGAAATAGTTCACTCAAACAGCACATTTCTGACATAATTTAGTTGCTCTGACACTTTGTGTCAGTTTTGCATATTAGTGTACCAAGAATGAATATGCAAATTAGATATGCATAAATTATATATAAATTATAAATTATATTCCAGATCTCCACCTTTGAGAAGTCATCTAATAACTAGTTAAATGCAGACCACAGTTGTGTCCTTTTCCTAAATCCACTTTGTTTCTGTAGCTTTTCACTATCTCAAAGTCTTTGAGATAAGCCTTATTTCTAGACAGAAACAAACAAAGCCACTAACCCTACTAAAAAGGCCATCTCTTTAGGTTTTCCCATTTATTCTCAAAACAATTAATATGTGATCTGGGGGCGGTGTGGCGTTATTCATCTCCAGAGGAAACCACTCTAAGTATGCAATCTTTAGGAGCTTTGTGAAAGATTACATATCGCTGCTTTCATAAAGGCGCCATTACTGTCTGGAGAATAATGGGACCCGCTAATTTGGCGCTTTGACCTTAAGCTGTTCATCATAGGGCGCGGAGATGAGACGACTGTGGCGAGAGAGAGAGCACATTATCGTTTGGCCATAGGGACCGGGAGGCTAATGCTAACATAACACACGGGAGAACAGATAACAGTATTCTCTGAAGACCGAGACTCGACACCAGTGCTTGGTGGCTAAAGGACCAGTCGTTTCCCAGAAAAGAAACCGGAAAGCGGCGTACAGAGATGACGGCCTGGATAGCACGGAGAAAAAGATATGATCCGTACCTACTGGCTAAAGAAATTACCTGCACAGCATGAGCGGCGAGCAGCTCAGATGAATGAAATCCAAGCAGCATGATCCTATTCTGATTGGATAAAGCAAGATAAGACATCGCTAATGGGGAAAGAGGCGCTCAAACATATAGTGACCTGCGGTGCCATTATCATTAATGGAAACCAATAGAAAACCTTTTTGTTGACATTACTGGGAAAAATAAAAAAAATAAACTGACATAAAATACATTCTTATGACTTCAAAACTAACGGAAATAAGTAGCCACAAATTATACACACAAGATATAGGGGTCTTTTAATTATTATTTGAATGAAGTTAATACTTTTATTTAGCAGGGATGCATTAAACTGACCAAAAGTGACAGTAAAGACTTAATAATGTTACAAAATAGTTCTATTTCAAATAAATTCTGAACTTTTCATATTTTTAAAGAATCTTGAAAATTAAATGTATAATGGTTTCAACGAAAATATGAAGCAGCACAGTGGTTTTCAACAATGATAATAATCAGAAATGTTTCTTGAGCAGCAAATCAACATATTACAATGATTTCTGAAGGATCATGTGATACTGAAGACTGGAATAATGATGCTGAAAATTCAACTTTGATCACAGAAATAAATAGTTTTAAATATATTCCTATAGAAAACTGTTATTTTAAATTCTAACATTATTTCATATTAATACAGTTTAACTGTTTTTTTTACCGTATTTTTAAATGCAACCTAGTTGAGCTTAAGAGTCTTCATTCAAAGACATTAAAAAGTGTATATTACTTGAAACCTTGAAAATGTCTTACCATATAAATAACATTAGCCACGATTGAGACATTTAATAGCATTACACTTCAAATGAAACAATTAGTAACTGAAAAAAAAAAAAAAAACTCGGAGCACTCAAATCACACTAAAACTAACAAAAAGCAATTTGAAAAGACAAACTAAAAATAAATAAATAAATAAAATTAGAAATAAAATGTAATTAAAAATGAAGAACTATAATAATTCCTGCTTGCAACAACAAAGCAACCGTAAAGTGACTGATTTTCAATTAGAGCCGTCAATTTCCAGTGGCCCTTTAAAATGTTTCTGATGCAAGTTTGGCTGGTTGATCTTGGTGACCATCTGAAATGACCATCTAATTCACCAGTATGAGGCATGTTTTAAGCTCTTTCATGCTGGTTTTGGCTCGTTACCCAGAATTACCAAGCTGGTCAAGCTGGTGCTGCAACAAAATCTACAACAACAACATATAGCACATGTAACAGGAGTTAAGAGCATCTCAAAATTTACACTAAAAAATTAATTGTATTTATTTATTTATTTATTGTTTGTTTGTTTGTTTATTTAAACATTTGTTTTCTATTAAAATATCTAAAAATCCTTGAAAGAAGATATTTAGGGTACAACACTGCATAATATATAATCATACTATATAAATTATATGTTTAATACAGTTGCAAAAAAATAAAAATAAATAAACAAATAAATAAACAAATTAATTTAATGGCACATTAATTAGTTAATGTTAATGGTGTTAATTATGAAACTCCAAAAAGAATACTTAAAATACAGAAATATTACTAAAAGAATATATGAAGTGATACCTTAGAATAAAAATACTTGTATTTTTATTAGGGCTGGCAAACGATTAATCGTGATTAATCGCATACAAAATAAAAGTTTGAGTTTGCCTAATATATATGTGTGTACTGTGTGTAATTATAATGTATATATAAATACAAGCACATTCATGTATATATTTAAGAGATATATGTTATTTATGTACAAACTATTTTTTTATTTATATATAATATAAATTCTATAAAAATTACAATAAATACATATACTTGTAAATATTTCTTAAATATATACAGGAATGTGCTTGTATTTATATATACATAATAATTACACACAGTACACACTCATATATTAGGTATCAGTTCAAACGTTTATTTTTATGCGATTAATCGTGATTAATTGTTTGCCAGCCCTAATTTTATATATATTTTTTGTACCTCATATATATATATATATATATATATAAAATAAACCAAAAATATTTGGTTTCAATGATTTTTAGATATTTTAAATAAGAAATAAGACAAAAAACACCCATCAATAATGAACCTGATACCTTTGTTTGACCACAGGTATAAATCTCAATCAATCTGAAATGGTCCTAATGGACCCTGAATTATCGCTCCTGAATTCTGGACCTTCTGAGACTCTGTGACACTGCATGTAGTCCCAGACATCATTAAGTGTCCTCTCTAGTGAGCCGTGATAAATCCCACCCATTCAAACAGTCGTTTAAAACTAGCCTTGTTGTACATTCTCCTGACCTACCCGTCCGGTTCCAATCCCAACAACGCTCGACTGATCTAATCTGAGTGACCTACTGCAGACGGGAATTGATAGGCGTTCCTAGTGAGTAATGCGTTTTGGTCTTCATGGACCTCTCTTCCAATGAGCTCTACATGATCTAGTAGCAGGGATTGTAATCTCACAGATCAAATTTGCCCAGATTTCCGCCGCTATAGAAAAGTAATAGAGCATTGCTTAACAGCTTCAGCGGAGAGCTCTTCCATCACGGCCAAAGCTCGGCTTAATGATTTAACTGCGCTGTAGTAAAGTTATCAGATTCTCTCGCTGTGTGTCAAACCTTCGTGCCGTATGTCGGGTTTCTTCAGCGCTCGCTGACATTTTCCAATTAAAGTACAAATGAAAGCCTGTGTATGTGTTCCTTTCTTCCAGTAAAGAAGTTTGCACAACTCTTAATCTGATTGTATCTGAAGTCTTTTTTTAGTAGCCACACAAGACTTTTTTTTTTTTTTTTTGCTGATGTTCCAATTGAATGCAGCTGTAAAATTATTGTGGTGATGATCCAACTAAAGCAAACCCATGCTAAGTGCCTTGTTTTTTTTTTAAATGGCCATGAAACTAAACTAATCATCATTTCTTTCCTGTTGTGATACATGTTCTTTCTATCTATTGTTCAGTCATTCTACCATTCTATCATTTTATCTACTTTAGACCTACTTAAAATGTTCAGATTTAAATCAGTTTGTTACTTGCCATTACCTTGTAATTAGCAATTTCTTGTAAATCTACATTTTTTTCTACCATTTAGAAATTTGGGTAGATTAATAATAAGTATTATTAAAAATATTAAAAATACTATAAAATAAGTCATATTAAAATAATATAGTAAAAATTTTAAAATAAATGCTTTTATTTTTTGTAATATATTTTAAAATGTAATTTATTGTGGTGAATTTTCTGCATCATTACTCCTGTCTTCAATGTCACATGATCCTGCAGAAGTTATTCTAATATGCTGAACTGTTGCTCAAGAAACATTTCTGATTATTGTCAATTTTGAAAACAGTTGTACTGCTTCATATTTTTGTGGAAGCCATGAAACATTTTGTTTTTTAGAATGATTTAATGAACCAAAAGTTCAAAAGAGCAGCATTTATTTAAAATAGAAATCTTTTGTAACATTACAAATATCTTTGCTGTCACTTTTGATTAATTTAATGCATCCCTTGCTGAAGGTAATAAAATCTTACTGGGCATAAACTTTTGAACAGTGCTTACAGATTAGAATGAAAGTATCTACTTGTTTCTGAATACTTTTGAAAAGTATATATTTCAAAAATGGCTTGAACTGTGCCTAGATTTCAAAAATCTGGAAACAAAAGTCAGATTTTTTTTTTTTTGTCAATAACATAATTCAATAATATGAATTATGAATATGAATATGAATATGAATAATATGAAAACTGATACCTAGAACATCTGTGAGAATGCTAACCAAGTCTGACACAGCACACATACAGTCCACAGCAGCTGTTCTGAGCAGTCACACAGTAGTAACTAGCCCAGCCTCATCCATCTAATCATTATAGTCTCACCATTATCCTCCCTTCCTTTTCATTTAAGGCCTCCTTCGTTCTTCTGTCTATCCCTCTCTTTTTTCCCTCTCTCATTCTCCATCCTGTTTAATTTAAGCGCCGGTGTGCGCAGCAGGCTGCCCTGCTCATTTGGTTCCCCCTGATCAGCTCAGAATATGAATAAGTTTCCACTCTGTCTGAGTCTCTCACGCTGGGTCCAACGCTCCCTCACCTGCCTCATCAGCATTTTCACCAGCAACCTACTGGAGCTTAAAGGGATAGTCCAGATGAAATTTGTACTCATGATGCTGCAAACCTGTTGGGTAATATCTGATTACACTTAATCTGGATTATATAATCAGATTACAAAAAACAACAACAACAACAACAACAACAAAAACTTTATGATAAATTAAATAAAATGTATGTATTATATTTTATAAAAAATGAAATAAAATAAAATAAAATGTGTGATCTAATAGATTACATTACTAACTACAATTTTGTAATGCAATGTACAGTATAAATAGATGAAAAGTTTGCAAACAAACTTTGAAGTCGGCTTGAAAAAGCCTTAACTGAAAGTTTAAATCAGTCGCAAAAGCTTAAAAATTTGAAAGTTTAGAAAGATAGATGTTGCTAGCATGTTGCTAGCTTGATGGTAGCATGATTACCATGTTGTTAGCATGTTTGTAGCACATTTAGCACATTGTTAGAATGTTGCTAGCATGTATCTAACATGATTAACATGTTACTAACATGTTTTTAGCATGATTAGCATGTTGTTAGCATGCTTGTAACATGATTAGCATGTGTAAATATGTTGTTGGCATGTTTCTAGGATGATCAACATGATGCTAACATGTTTTTAATAATTAGCATGTTTTAGCATGATTAGCATTTAGCAGACATGTTTTAAATAGGATTCCCATGTTTTAAGCGTTATTATCACGTTGTTAACATATTGCTAGCGTGATTAAAATTGTTAGCATGATTAACATGTTACTAACATGTTTTAACATGATTAGCATGTTGTTAGCATGTTTCTAACATGATTAACATGTTTTTTTGCATGATTGGCATGTTGTTGACATGTTACTAGCATGTTTGTAGCATGATCAGCATGTTTTTAACAGGATTAGCTTGTTACCATGTTGTTACCACTTTGGTAGCATTAATTAACATTTTGCTAGCATGCATTTAACGAACTTTGGATGTTGTTTACATGTTTTAGCATAATTAGCATGTTGGTAACATGTTTCTAACATGATTAGCATATAATTACCATGTTTTTAACATGATTAACATGTGTTTTTAGCATGACTGACATGTTGTTAACATGTAACTAGCATGTTTCCATCATGATTAACATGTTTTTTTTTAAAAGTATGTTGTTACCATGTTGTTATCATCCTGGTAGCATTAATTAGCATGTCACTAGCATGCTTTAGCAAAATTAGCATGTTGTTAACATGTTTTTTTTTAGCATGAGTATCATGTTGTCAACAGGATTAACATGTTTCTAACATGATAAACATGTTGCTAGCATGTTTAGCACAATTAATATATTTTATAGTTTTAAGCATGATTAACATTCTTAACACATTTCTAATATGATTAACATGTTTTAGCATGATTAACATGTTGTTAACATGTTTCTAGGATGATTAGCATGTTTTAACATGATTAGCTTGTTCTTACCATGTTGTTATCATGTTTGTAGCATTAATTAACGTTACTAGCATGTTTTTAGTACAATTAACATGTTGTTAGCACATTTTTACATGATTAGCATGTTTCTAGCACAATTAGAATGTTACTAGTCTGTTCTTTTTTCCATTTAATTGGCAACAACAGTTCTTCAAAACAGACAAAAAGAAATAGGGGTGTGCGGGGCACAAACGCTGGATTAATTGTAACACACGTGCTTTAAATATTTTCCACACAGGCTAGCATAACCAAATTTATGGTATTTACTAGTTGCCATGTCAACACTATACAGAGAAAAAAGTGTGGAAAATTCAAAAGCCTTTTGATGATATCGCTGAATATTTATTTTACCATAGTAAAAGTACATTTCTGGCTGAAGTAAAAATTCCTTCTCCGTTTTTAGTATTCATTTAAAATGAGACAAATCTGCTATTATTTTAATTGCCAATCTGTTGTTTATCAGTTTAGATAGTTTATTAATGCTTGGCAAGTCAGCAGAAGACACTAACCACTTTTATATTCCAGTCGCACTGATGGTGAAAGTTGTAACACTGCATTACAATCTGCCCTGCTATATTCAACTATGCTATTCTATGACATTAGCCATGTAATTTTTACTATTTTCTTTTATGGATTTTAAAAAGAAACCACAAGAAACAGGTGAATAAAGACTCACAATCTACGTTTAATATTGAGAAATTATTATTTCAAGAAATGTAAAGCATTTTGGCTCGTTTATGTGTCTCGTGTTCTATGAGAGCTGTGTTTGGAGGGAGGGTTTTTTTTTTTGTTTTTGTTTTGAATGTCTGAATGTGTTTCATCTATTTGGGTACATTGTTTTGAACTAAACTGTATAGCTGTGTTTTGCGAACAGGGCCGTCCCACGCATGGTTGCGTTGTGTTCACTGTGAACCATAAAATTTAGATTTTTTAAAATTCTTAAAAAACGCCATTATTTTATTTGAAAAAGTTAATAATTTTATTTTATTGACAAAATATTTTAGTTTGTCGTGTTATTTTTTTTTTCATTTAATCAGATAACAGTTTAAGCTGTCATGTGGTCATTTTACAACGTGCCCATCACGTGTTACAATGTACCCCGCATATTGTCACTTTTCACTTCCTTTCTTTTGAGGTAAATAACGAAAAACGAAAAGTGACATATTTGTGTGAAATTAATGTGGATAAAAAAATATACTCTGAACCCCATGTGGATTTACACAAACTGAGAAATTCAAAAAGTGTTAGGCTGTGCCCCGCTCTCCCCTACATACAGGTTCATAACAACATGAGCAGGAGTAAAAGACAAAAAATAATAATAATTTTTTGGATAACCTATTCATATCTGCTCTCTGTTGGATTTGAATCTGCCACACAGAGCATCTTTAGAGCGTTTTCCTGTACTGATTATTCGTAAGGGCACATTTGTTGTTAGAGCTGAAAAGCTATGCCTTTTTCTCATCCGCTTATTGAAATTTTATTCATGGACCTTGGCAATGGTTCGGCTGCAGCTCGAATAGCACCATGTAGCATTTTCTTGCTTCAAAGATGTCCATTTTCCCAAATAATGGCTAGTTATTTTTTATTAAATGTGCAAAACTAAATGTTTCTGAAGGTCAAAAGCAACTACAAACACATCTGAGGTATAAATGTAAGGCAGGTTGCCGCTTCAGTTTCAGCATGTGCACTTTAGCTGAGCATTGCCATTGTGCCCTTGAGCAAAGGCACTTAACCTCCGTCTGCACCTCAACTATACTAGTTGTGACATTTTGTTTTGTCTGTGTCAAACAGAGTTATGGGCAAAGGAAATTCATTCAAGGTTTCCATGCCAGCTGTGCTCAGCTGGCAAAATATATAGTTAATGCAATAACAATCAAAGTCCTTAGATTTACCAGCAATAATTATTAGCAGCATAACGCAAACCCTTCATGCAACCAAGAGGACGTGTTTCTTTTATGAAGAGAATAATGTTCTCTTTTCTTTTAATTTCATGGTTTGTTTAAAATCGACATGAAATCAAAAAAAGTCCATGTTGTTCTGAAGGAAAATCAAGTTTGTTTTATAAATCATAATGACTTGCTCCACCTATGAATCTTTTCAGATAACGTCACTTGGGTTACATGGGTAAAGAAAATAATGTTAACTAACAGTTGTAGGTAAAGCAGCCTTTCAGTCTGCAGTCTATAATAAGCTTGTGCATGGTGAGTCGTCCGGGACCTTTAAATGAAGGTGATTATTTGCAAATATAACATTAGTAGCAGCTGTGTCTCTTGAGCTTTCATGGGCCGGAAGGTTGTAGGTAAAGCTTTGACTGTAGCGGGAGATTAGCTGGCTTTGTGCCGCAGTTTCACTTACAATATTAGTTTATACGCATAACATCACTCATGCCCTTCCTCCAGAGATTTCTACACAGTTTGAATGGGTAACTGTTTAAATACTTACTTACTTATTTACTTTATTTATTCATGTGTTTCTTTCTTTCTTTCTTTCTTGCTTGCTTTAGTTTTTTGTGTGTGTATTTATTTGTTTATTCATTATTTACAGAATTAAAAGTAATTTGAAGACAGGTAATAGATATATTTTAATATTTGAGATTATTTATTTATTTACGGGGGGCGGGGGTGGGGGGACTTTTAGAACTACTAGCAATCACTGTCATTTATGAATAAAAGTGTAAAATTTAAAGTGCAACCATCAAATGTGATGTAAAGTATTTATTATTGGTTATTCTAGATATTTTTGAAAGTTTGGCAGTAGAAGCTACAAAATAGCATTTTAAAAACCTCAAAAACAAATCCCCCAGCAATGTGCTAAACATCACTGCACAAAGCTGGCACATGTCTGAATTCTTAGTAAATCTGTACCGGCCTTTCGGTAAGTCTACACATTTAACAAGAGTTCTGCTCGTTGGCCAAAATCAATACTTGATTTATCTGCAAATCAAATTTCCACCAACACAAGCGCCTAGCTGACCTTGCTGGAGCTCACTTTCAGTCTCACATCGCCCATCAAAGAGCTTCATCCAAATGATGTGTGTTGCCCTTTTAGAACATCAACCATCTGGCAAAAGTTCTCTGTTGCTTTTAGGTTAGTGATAGATGTGTGTGATTATGTATTTCATTACCCAAATCTTTGTACCTCCTGCATTTTATCATGTCCTTGGGCTGTTCAAAACTTATGGGTCTGTTAAAATGTGTTATTTTTTTTTTTTAAGTTTCTTTTGCTCATGCTTACCAATGTTGTATTTATTTATTACAAAAATAAAGGGAAAAAACAGCAATATTGTGAAATATTATCAAAATGTTATTAAATTAAATTATTTAAAATTTACTCCAGTCTTCAGTGTCACTTGATCCTTCAGAAATCATTCCAAGATGCTGAATTGCTGCTCAAGAAAAACTTCTTATTATTACTGATTAAAACACGTGTGCATCTAAGCGCTAGTAAAATATTTATGTCCAGTACATTTCTGAGGGAAAAGAGAGAGAGAGAAAAAAAACATCCTTATTGACAAACTTTTTTTTTTTTTTTTTGTATCTTGCAGAGCTGTTCTGATTTTATTCCCCTGCGGTTTGACTTGTGCAAAAGGCAACAGCACCGCAGATGGATAAATCAGAGTGAAGAATTGGAGTGAAAGGTTGTGCGTATCCGGTCACACCACAATTACTTCCCATTGTCATACGGGGCATCGCAGAAGCCTCATATGTGAGGGGGAATTAGTTTGAATATCCTTGACATGGCTGACAACATCTGTTTGTGTGCAACCAAGTGTTAATTATGCCTGCCAGAACACAACACAACTGTGCCAAAGGTCTTCAGCAAGTTAACTTTAGCCTCCATTTCGGTCGCTTGGGGGGTAAACAAGAGATGATGCCCGCAGCAAGACGGGCACATTATTGCGGTGCGTTTCTATTCTCGTAATAGGTCTCTCCTTCACGTATCCTTTTAAAATGCATTGTGCAAATTGCTGTCATATTGCAGTGTAATGCCAGTCCTTGGCTCTTAGAGCTAATGCTCTGATGGTGATTCTTTTAATCATAAACCGCACTGATGTTTGACTTGGAAGGAAGGTCTTGATGTAAAAGCAGTGCAAACTGGCCGTCAGTCGTGTTTGTGCTCGTTTGAGAGGCATGGTTTAATCTCGTTCAGCCCGATTGTGCATGTCACTTAACTGGATGGCTTTGATGTGGGTGTTAATATTCTATACTGTCCAAACATCGTTTGATTCAGGCCACAATGGTGCGTCCGCTGTGCAATTATCCGCAGTCTTCCTCTCTTGCTGTGAGGGTGGAACTGTTTTGAAAGATCATTCTGTTCATACTGGGCACATATCACATTTGTTTGAACTCTGTAGTTGGTGCACTTCATAAGCGTCACTTTGACAAAGAAATTAATGTCAGTATTGCTTACGGTGTGTATGTATAGTGAAAAATACCTTGTGATTAAAGAAATAGTTCACCCAGGAATTATTCACCCTCAAGTCATTCAAGATGTAAATGAGTTTGTTTCTGCATGGAAACAGATTTGAAGAAATGTAGCATTACATCACTTACCGACCGATGGATTCTCTGCAGCAAATGGGTGCCGTCAGAATGAGTGTCCAAATAGCTGATAAAAACATCACAATAATCCACAAGTAATCCACACAACTCCAGTCCATCAGTTAACATCTTGTAAAGTGAAAAGCAGTGTGTTTGTTAAAACAAATCCATCATTAAGGCGTTTTGACTTTAAATAATCAAAATTGACTCCATAATCTATAATAACACTTCATCCAGTGAAAAAGTCCATTTCCTGTTGTCCACTCACATATTTGTTTCCAACGGTCTTTGGACTGGTTTGGCTTATAAATGGTGCTTCATCTGTGCATATTTCTCTCCTGATTCAGACAACAACTTTTTTTACTGGAGAAACCAATATTATGGATAAAGGACTGCTAGCCGAAAGCAATGGTTTGAAGTTAAAAACATCTTAATGATGGATTTGCTCCTACAAACACACAGCTTTTGGCTTCACAAGATGTTAATTGATAGACTGGAGTGGTGTGGATTACTTATGAATTAGTGTGATGTTTTTATCAGCTGTTAGGACTCTTATTCTGATGGCACCCATTCACTGCAGAGGATCCATTGGTGAGCAAGAGATGCAATGTTACATTTCTCAAAATCTGATGAAGAAACAAACTCATTTACATCTCCTGAGGGTGAGTACATTTTTAACAAATTTAAATTCTTGGCTGTATTAAAATTATATTTTTAATATTTAAATTACAAGTAGTTAATGGGTCAAGGTTCACTTCAAAGATTAAATTGTTCATTTTGTTCATGTGTACTTTACATATCTTTCCAACACAGAACTACACAAAACCCATTTTTTGGTAAACATACTTTACATGCTAATGAATTCACTTGACTTTTACTTTTGTTTTCTTTGACTTTAGTTCTGCCGTGAAAAGCTTTTCTTCAGGTCTTGAGCAAATATTTAGTGGGGGGAAAAAATTGTTCCCTTTAGAGCAGTCACCTCCCTACCGCGTTTATCGGTGTGTTTCTTCACAGTTAATTTTATGCAAGTCATTTATCAAGCAGATGTTCCCAATCAGCCACTAAATTAAGTACCTACAGCAATAAATGAAACTTTATCAGTCATGAAAAGATTTGAATGGCCAAAGTGACATTTGTATTCCTGGCAAAATATGATTTGCCACCACACTGTAAATCCACTTTAATAAGGCCAACTAGATAAAAAGGGTGCGTGAAAAGAGCAATAAAGTGAATAAAGTAAATGCATGAGAAATTATTATTTCTAAAAAAAAACTCTGATTTCGCCTTTTTATTTGTTTATATTGTGCTATATTTGCTAAATACATTTGTTGCCAAATCAGGGAGCTTTCATAAGTGAAATGTGTGTCAAGTTTGGAAAAGCTAAGATCCTTAAGGATGCAAATTTATATGCTGGTTTGGTGCATAAAAATTGTAATTATTATTATTATTAGTAGTAGTATTAATGTTGACTATTTAAGCCCATTACGCTCAAAAAGTGACTTTTTATTGCACAATTATGACTTCTTTTTCCTCACAATTGTAAAATATAAGCACAGAATTGTGAGATAATAAATATTGAATATAAATATTGCAATTGTACCTTATTTTTCTCAGAATTATTTTTTTGTGGTGGTGGAAACAGGCTCCCATAGTAAACTGTATTTGCTGCTTAACTTCTTTCTCTTTTTTTTTGACACCATGATACTCTGCCATTCAGGTTTGGTGTAATTATTCAGTAAACCATAATTCTGCAACATTTTACCGATCTGCCTCTGTATAATTTTGAAATGCTTCATGTTTTGATCTGGCACCCATCTGAAGTCAGGTGCGCGTGCGTTCTCTCCTTCCGTTCCTAAAAGTTTAGCCTTGGGTAAACTAATGGGATCCTCCAAAACGAGTCGCATATGGCACCAAAGTGACATTTCGGCGGTGCAGGATAAAAGTGTCACATCCTTATGAGAGTGTGCTGGCAGTATGGTGAGGTTTAGGGATTTTCCCTTGAAAATTGTCGGGGGATTGTTGGGAGGATTTTCGATGTTGACACTTTTTTGGATGATGCACTTGACTTTCTGAGGGCAGAAAGGTGTTTGGTTCTGACAGCATCCCAGGTGAGACTCTCAAAGACACTTGCAAAGCCGAGCGCTCAAATGATTCCCTCGCAGTTCTGGTTCAGGTTGTTTCTCGACATCCAGAGCCAGAGGATTTATTACCGCATTTTATTAAAATATAACTTTCATTAAATGCATTCTAGTGAGCTGCTGGCTGTCTGGGAGGAATTTTAAGTCACGAAATCCTTCCTTAACACCACAACCTTTTGTAAAGCAATCTGGTTTTCTCTGAAATCGTTTTTAATTTATGCAAACTCACTGCTCCAGTGCAAGTTGGCAATAAAACAAAAAAATATTAGTCTTTCTACTTTTCACAGTTTTAGTAATGTATTATTTACTGTTTCTTTGTAATTAATTGTGAAACTTACTTGAAATCTTTTTTTTTTTTTTTTAAAGTGTAGGCTTTTGTGGGAGGTTGCTAGGGTGTTGCTATGTGGTTGCTAGGGTGTCCTGATGGTTACTAAGTGGTTACAATCATAAATTGGTTGCGATTAATTATGCTCCAAAGTTTAATATGCAAAAAAAAAAAAAAAGGTGTACACTATTGTGGGTGGTTGCTAAAGTGTTGCTATATGGTTTCTAGGATGCACTGGGTGGTTGCTAAGGTGTTGCTGTGTGGTTACTAGGATGTCTTCGGTGGTTGCTAAGTCATTGTAATCACAGATGTGTAAAATTAATTATGCACCAAAGTTTAATATGCAAAAAAAAAAAAAAAAAAAAAAAATTGACTGTTGTGGGTGGTTGCTAAGGTGTTGCTTTAAGGTTTCTAGGATATACTGAGTAGTTGCTAAGGTGTTGCTATGTGGTTGTTAGGATGTCCTGGGTGGTTGCTTAGCAATTTTAATTACAAATGTGTGGGATTAATTAGGCACCAAAGATTAATATGCAAAACTTTTTTTTTTTTTTTTTTCAGAGTAGGCTGTTGTGGGTGGTTGCTAAGGTGTTGCTATATGGTTTCTATGATGTCCTGGGTGGTTGCTAAGGTGTTGCTAGGGTGTCCTAGGTGGTTCCTAAGTAAGTACTGTAGTTTAATAAGCAAAATCATCACTATTTTCTGTGTATGTTGTTGTGGGTGGTTGCTAGGGTGTTGCTATGTGGTTGCTTGGGTGTCCTGATGGTAGCTAAGTGGTTGAAATAATAAATGTGTAGGAATAATTATGCCCCAAAGTGTAATACACACACACACACACACACACACACACACACACACAAACTAAATTAATTAGGCACCAAAGTTTAATATCTATCTTTTTTTGTGTGTGTGTGTAGGCTGTTGTGGGTGGTTGCTAAGGTGTTGCTATGTGGTTCCTAGGATGTCCTGAGTGTTTGCAGTTACAAATGTGTGAGATGAATTCTGTGCCAACGTTTAATATGGAGGGTTAATGGTTAAAAACAAACCCCTAAGCCTTTGGGACAGTGCTACTGATGCTTGTTTTAGCAATAAAATCTCCCTGCCAAAAACACAACAACATTAACCCAGGATATAACGACATTAATATAAATGAAACAGCAGCGCCCGCACCAGAACCTGCCCGCCACTGATCCGAAATAAAAGCAGATATTATTCTTTCTCCTGAGAGGCTTCACAAACTTCAAACTGAAGAGCTGAATCCTAACACCTAAGTTGTTTGTGTGCAGTTTCGGGTTATGAATACATGAATTTTAAAAGATTTTTCAGGACACCACAAGATCTCTCTCTTGCTGCTGACCTTTATAGCCATTCAAAAAGACAGACATATTGAAGTCACACACAGTGTACAGGATGAAGAGAGAATATATATATATATATATATATATATGCAGGCTAAATAATGTTGGTAGTCAAGATGTTCAGTTGCAAACCTCATTTTTGACTTATTATCCTGCTAAATTATCTTTAAATCTTTGAAGCTAGACTAGACCAGCAGCACTACATAAGATAATAAGACTTCATTTTCAGTCAGTCAGTTAATGTAAGAGTGTTTGTCTTACTGCATTTATTTACTTACTTACTTAAAGTATAAACAAGTGAAAAAAAAAAAAAAAAATCAGCAGGAGGTAAAAAAATAATGTATTTATATTCAAGATATGTACTCGCTCTATATAATTAAAATGATTAAAATAATTAACATTATTAAATTAAATTACTTAATTACAATATAATTGGCAAGTAGCTGAAATGAATTGTTATATATATTTCATTTTAAGTAACAATTTATTTATTTATTTATTATTTATACTTATTTATTATAGTTATAATCGTGTTTTGCATGCATTTATTGTATATGTTTGTCTTTTAGCTCTGCCTGTAGCCTGTAACGGTTACTGTAAACAGATCACTGTTTTATTGTAGCGATAAACCTCTGCCAGTGCTGTCAAACTATGAACAAACACTCTTCTTTGAAAGTAATATTAAAGAGTAAGAGGCCAGCGGCTCCATGTGCTGCACAATTAGCACTGCCAGAAGATCGTGGTACTTTAGGAAATGGCATGTGCATTAAGCATGTGTTTTGAGTCTTGGCTTTAATTGTGCACACCAAAAGTTAAAGTGCATCTCATGTGTGGGTGTAATGTGCACGCTGTTTCATGGGCCTTGAAGAGCATATAAAAGCTCTTTGATATGTAAATGTATTACAATACATGTTATCTTTCTGATGTGAATGTTCAGTTGCTTCTGCCTTAAAAAAATATATTTTTTTCCTACTTACTCATATATAAAGCAAACTCCAAAAGTCTGAAACCTTTACTCTATTTCAAATGTATTTATGTATTTATTTATTTATTTATTTATTTATTTATTTATTTATTTATTTATTTATTTATTTATTTATTTACCAAGAGCATATAGTGTGCTTCAGTGGAAGTAAACAATTTATTTAAAATATTACATGTTCTTAATTGTGATTGCTACTATTTAATTTTAAAGCTTTTCTTTGTTTTAAATGATGTATCAAAATTCCAAAATTGTCTATTTTCAAGTTCAAATTACAGTAGATTTTAAATTACAAGTTTTCACTCTGGACATTTGAACAGCACTATGATGAAAGTAAATAAATGCTTTATTATAATGCACTTTTTTAAAATATATATATGTATATATATTATATATATACATTATCGAACAATTTTTAAATGACACTATGATAAAATTAAATCGTTGTATTATTATTATTATTATTATTATTATTATTATTATTATTATTATTATTATTATGCAGATTTTACTTTAAAATTAAATATTTTCTTTTGAATGACACTATGATGAAATTAAATAAATACATTATAATGAACATTTTATTTTAAACAAAATTATATTGTTGAATGTCTTCTGAGTATGATAAATTAAAAAATTGTATTATTATAATGCACATTTCATTAAAGAAAAATAATTATTGAACAAATTTGGAATGGCACTATGAACTTAAATCATATTTTTATAATGCATATTGTATTTGAAGACTTTTGAATGCCACTATTATTATAATGCACACTATCTTTTTTTTTTTTTTTAACCTTCATCAACCTATATATATATATATATATATATATATATATATATATGTATATTTCTTTTTTTTTTTTTCCTCTCTCTCTCTCTCTTTCTCTCTCTCTCTGTTACTGTCTGAACCATCTTGGGAGCATGTTACAGCACTGATGAATTGTTTTGTTGTACTTTGCTTGCAAGTCGCTTCAGATAAAAGCATCTGCTAAATGAATAAATGTATAAATGACTCATGGCATGTTAATACTTTGGTCATGCCGCCCAGTGTACTGCACTTGTCTAGAATAAACAGGAACAACTAATCCTCAACAATCGAGTAAATATAGCCACATTACGCATATAGCAAAGAGCCCAATGTGACAGTAAAGAAAATGTAAACTGACAACAGACGTCATTACGCTCCAGACTCCAGCTCATCTTTAAAAGAAGATGTAAAAGAAGAACGTATGTTTTATGTGACACCAGCCATTAATTAAACAGGAGAGCCGAGCAAAAGCAGAATATGAAATTACAGTCGGCGCATCCGTTCAAAAGAAGATGCGAGACAGGCAAATAGCGGCAGTCCTCGGGGGCGCTGTAAATAAATGGATTTGCTTCTTGAGATGTGATTCTTCCATCACTGACAGTTCATTCTCACATCCCTGCCAATCAGGTCTTCTCACGCTATTACGGTGTCATTTTCTTCTTTTATATATTCACCTGAAGCCGGCTCGCTTAAAATGTGCATTCGGAGGCCTGTAATGTTGCCCGCAGACCAATTACTCAGTAGCTCATCTCCCCCCGTTCAGACTGACATTACTGATTCCCTCTGATGTCAGTGATTCTATTAAATAATCTAAGATGTTTAGCTCACTCTGTTTTCATTTTAATCCGCTCGCTGTCATGGCTTGATGTCTTCTTTGATAAGACAATATGGTTCAGTGGTTGAGTTGATCTTTTTCCCTGCGCCCTACTGAAGGCAAAATGCTACAAAGCCTTCTGCTCTCTTGCATTTTCTTAAGAGCACAAAGCATTTAGTTAGAAACAGTTAGTGATCTGCGTGGTGTTATATTCTTTATATACGGACTTATCGGAAACGTTTGCATTAAAAGTGCATGAGATTTTACTGTTATAATCAAATAAATCACTTTGATGGAGGGACTGTAGCTTCTTGTGGCTAATGCTTCAAGGCTTTCTGCTTCTGTTTTATTTGTGTTCCCTTTGGAAATGATTGCTTCTAATCAATCCAGTTATTTTATGTGCTTTCAGGTATAATGTCCACGGCTTAATGTTTAATGCCTAGGTTTAATGCCCATGTGACATAATATCAGTTGAGGGGTTGAAAGAGTTTAATATGAACATGGAAGAATTCAAATATGGTTGTTTTATTTATGTTTAATATAACTGGAAAAATAATTAAATACACTATTTGTAACTTACTTTTTTAATGTTTTTGAAAGTCTTTTACATTCACCTAGGCGGCAAAGGACGTACAGTATTTGATCCAAAAATATACTAAAAAAAAAAAAAGTTTAAAAGAACAGCTTATTTAAAATAGGAATATGATATGTTATCTTTACTGTCACTTTTGGTCAGTTTAAAAACAAAAAAAGTATCCTTTTGTATTTTACATATTTAGCTGTATAGATTCAGATAAAATCATTTGCAAATGAATGAAAACTAATTAATTTCACATTTATAAGCAGACGTTTTTTGGTGGAACTGAAATCAGACATGTGATAAAATCTTCATGTGTGTGACCTCCACCACTGCTTTAACAAATTCACCGTCTGCCGACCAGATGCTGTTGCTTCACACTTGTCTTGACAATTTTTGACACTTTAGTTAAAAAGTGTGCGCTGTTAAAGGGCAGATGACAGCTTCTGGAGTTCCTTCAATGTACGTCGAACTAGATGGTGCAAGACAGGATGACAAGGGGCACCTGTCGGATTTCTGCTGTCTGACTTGTTGCCGAGTTTGTCAAAAGGACACAGGCAGACAAAAAAAGGCCCGAGAGGTTCGTTTTTGAACCTTTTATATGAGCTATGAACAGATAAAATTGCATTGCTATATTTATGAGGAAATACGTTTTTACTGCTGCACTAAAAAGAATGCGTTGTCTAATCTTATAATATTTTGTAGAAATTGATTCTCACTTCAAAATGCAGTGGCATTGGATTTGTCAATATAGCCTGGGGAGCACAAAGAGAGTGGAAAACAGTATGTTCCTTACTTTTATTGTCTTTTATTGTCAGATAGGAGTTGATAAAATGAGCAAAAATGCCATATATAGAGACTAGAATGCAACAGAGACTTGAACGTGGACTAAAATCAGCAAGAAACCACCTAGCAACCAAAGAGAATGCCCTAGCAAATTCCCAGAACACATCGGCATCCAAATAGCAAAAAGCATCCAGAGAAACTGAGTTGACTGAAGTTAAGACGTTCACCAGCATAACTAATGCGCAAAGTTTTTACGTTGCTTGTGTGATATCCATTGGCTCGCCTTTGTGGTTTAAAACAGAAATATTTCCAATATTGCCACGTAACCACAAACCCCCATGCGTATGTATCTTAAACACAACTCTATGCTTGTAACTGCTTTGGATGTGTGCAAGAACAGAGCGCAAGTAACAAATTGAGTTCTGTTTCGTTTCTTCTTCCTGTGGTTTTAAATAGCTTGAACGTGTAAATTGGCAAATTAATCTGCATATTATATGCCGGACGGTGGAGTCTGGAACTGGTCCGTACGTATCACAGATCAACTGCGGTCCGTTTAAGCCCTAATAGGCTATATGACAGATCAGAGCAATCCTTTATTCACTAATCATCAAATTGCTACTCAATATCAATCGCATACAGTGAAAGTACAGAATAATTAGAACAATAATTTATGCTCAATAAATAACAGAGCATCACATCTATACAAATTTTCTCGCGACCCGGTAGAAATTATTCCATGCCAGTGGGTCGCGACCCGGTAGATGGGGACCTCTGCCTTACCCTACCAAAAATGTCAAATGCAGTACCAAAAAGCAGTCCAAATGACAATGTGTTGCAGCCGCAGTCCTCTCTGGCGGAATACGGAAGGTTTGTGTGAGGTGCAGAGCAGAATTTAAGTTATTCAGATTATTTATTTATCCACTCCGTGAAGGCGCACATGCATCATTCAAAACGCACCTCACCAGAAACACGGCATGTCGTAATCTGTGACGAATGCAGGCGAGAGCCAATGAGCGTTCAATTTTCCTGCCGTAAAATCTGTCTTTTCTTGATGCGGCATTTGAATTTGTAAAATGCACTTCAGCGCGGGTTTATTGCTGTTGCTGCTGAACTCGTTGCTCGGGATAGAGATGAAGATCACCGGATAAAGGCTAAAGAATCGTATAGATTCTCAAGATCTGGATTGCAGCGCACAAATAAAATTGTTTCATTTTTTAATTATGATGCGTGTTCGGTGTATTTTATGGTTCTATTGTTAGTCACAGCATGTCGGACAAAACGGCTTTTGTGTCCCATCACGTTAATATAACGTGGATGGTTAAACGATTGCAGAAATGTTATTTATTTTAGGGTTTAAAGTGTAGTTTTGTTTAACATTATGTAGGCCTGTTCTTGGAAACAAGCGGGCAGCAGAAATCACACAGAACAGAATTAAATGTTATAATTTCATATTAAGTAAATGATTAACAATTTATGCAATTGAAAACATAAGGTCATTGGTATGACAAATAAAAACAACAATAATGAAATCAATGCCGCGATTTCAATATTCATAACGATTCGTTTTTAGGTGTCGCCAACACGTCAGTATTGTATGTTTAAATGCTGAAAATACATAAGTATTTGTACGTTTAGATGCTGTAAAAATGTCAGTGTCGTACGTTTTAGTGTCTGGAAAAACGTAAGTAAATATATGTTTTGTAGAACCACATTTTACTAAAATGCATACGAATTATCATGAGATCATGTTGTATAGAACCACCCAATTATAGAATTATCTACATGTTATCAATCAAAAATGTTGTATAAATGCATTAGCTTTATAAAAATAACTAAATAGATCTAACAATCTGTAACAAATTATTAGCAGCAAACTGTAAGACATTAGCTTGTGAGTGTTTGATTCCTTTACAAACTGACTACATCCATGTTAAAATAAAGCAATAAGCCCTGTGAAGCCGTGGTTTACAGTAAATTTATAACAGCTAAGAGGCGAAGCAGAGTGCCTAAAACCCACTTAGCTGTTATAAATTCACTGTAAACCACGGCTTCACAGGGCTTATTGCTTTTATAAAACTTATTCCATATACGTAGTAAGGTTTCACAAAATAAACCAGAGCAAATAAAGTGAAATGATATAAATAAAAACAGTATTCTTCCACCAAACAATGTAGTTCCTCAGATACAGTTGTGGTTGCAACAAAGTGGTTGCTGAGCAACACACAAAAGTAAACAAAGGTGTATGTTTGTAGAGTAATTTACAACAGCTTCAAAAGCGGCTCAACCAATCAGAAACAAGGAGTATAGCCGCTTCATATGTTTGGATTTTTAAATGTAGTAAACGTGTTCAGAAGCTAGTAGTGTTACATTTGCAATGTGAATCCTTGTGTAAAACACAAGCTCAAAAGTGCTCAAAGACTTGTAGAAGCAAACTAAACTAACATGTTTTATTTTTTCTTCTTGTTTTCAATTCATGTTTGCTTATATCAACAATATTGGTTAGTTATTGTGTAAATGGTACGTTACTTTCAAATGCAATAGGACATTAACCCTTTAGCGCCATTTAGGGGAGTGTGGGTAAGACTAAATAAAAACTGAATTAGAATGAAGGAATAAATGTCACTGAAACTAATAAACATTTTAATCAAAAGATTCTTTGCATGGTGTTGAACAGACCATTATGGACTGCAGGTGGAATTATATATTTAATTGTAATGTGATGGAACACATCTTCTCGTTCTAAAATAAACAGATACACTAAACCAGTTGCATAATACCACAATAAAATACCAATTTATACCTCAGAGATTTCACTTAACTTTAGTGCCTTATGGTGGATTAAGTTAAATTGTTGGCTCAACTTACCCTACATTATTTGGTTCACTTTGCCCCATAGCTGACATTTTGGAAAAAAAAAATGGGTAGCTTATCCATTCAGGCTAATATTTAACTAAATGATTTGCATGGTTTTATATGTTGCTAAAACACCTATATGCATCATAAATATTTTTAGACCTGAATAAATTTGCTTTGATGTAACAGCAAGTTTTTAAAGTAAACGAGTGCCTTCCACTCCTCCCGTTTGTTTCTTCTTTTCACAGTCTGGCAGAAATGATGTGTGATTCCAAAATACATGGTCACATGATGGTAAAAGTGTCCAGCTGCCAAGATACAGGGGGTGGTTCAACTTACCCACTGACTCAACTTACCCCACTCTCCCCTACTTGACGTTTCATTTCCGCACTGCCACGGCATGAACAACAACCAGCCCAATAAAACGTTGCCAGATTCACGTTCATCTTTTTTGAATAAAACTGAACACGCTTTTTAGCGCCACTCACTGGATATTCACTTTCAAAGTGCGTTAAATGTGCAAGAAGCAACAGAATATATAAACAACTGGTGGAAATGTCCACAGACAGAGCCTGTGTTGCCATGGAAGCTCTGCTGCGAGAAAGTGTGCAATTTCAAAACACACATTTAAGTGGAAACGCCGGCCAATCATTTATTGATCTGAAAATAACATACTTGAGACATGCTTTTACAGCCGTGTCTTCAAGTAAGGACGTTTTATCAGACAAAAGAAATAGCCTAACACAAAACTGAAAAAAACAATCTGAGTTTGTGCTTGTTTTTCATGTCTAATGTACGTTAATTGTGTTAATGACATGAATAAGGAGAGGTTTGATGTTACTTTAGTCATCAGACTTGAGGATAAAACAGGTGAGAAAAACTCTAAATGTAAAAACCTTATGTCACAGAGGCTTGAGATAATAAAAATCTACTATTAAATACTTTTGCAACTGCACTGCAATGCTCTGATATCCACAAACAACACCAGTTATTTTGCATAAGCCAAAACACTTCATTTTGTTCTGGAAATGAGAAAATTTACTTATTAGATGCGTCCTCAGTTCTTCTGCAGAGAAAACAATAATGTATGAATCAAATTTGATTTCAGTATGATGCTCCACTAAAGCACTGTAAAGGTCAATAAAAGTCCACAAAGCAGTCGTGCGGTGACAAGACGACCGATGGCATTGGACAGGAATGAAAAAATAAGGCGTCCCGACCACTGACATTTAGTCATTATTACACAGAGTTCATTACAAAAGCATTAACATATTGTTTCCAGGCTTTTTGCATCATCAGGATTATTCCAAAGCTGCCGGCGTGAGAACTATCTGCGAGCGCATTCAAATGCCATCTCGCGCTAGGGAGCAGAGGCATGTTCATATAGCCAACTTCATAAACAATCACAAGGCATTTTCAATTTTCAAAGATATGGAATCAATGTGACAAACCTCTGTATTGTTTTTTTATGCATTTTTTAGTTTTTATGCTTTGTCCTTTGCAGTATGAACAATTAAAGAGATTGATTTTGGCTTATTAAGACAAACCAGCTCAGTGGTTCTCAGATTTACATTCAACATAAAGTTAATTAATATTATGGTGTTCGAGGATGAAGGCATGTCATGCAACCTATAAATTTTGTCATCTAATTTAGTTACTTTCTACTTAATGACAGATGAATTTGCATCAGAATAATAGCTCATGGGCTTTTGATGTCAACAGAAAAAAAAAAAGTTAAATTGCACATATTTTTTTTTTTACATTTAGCACCATTGTTGTTGTTGTTGTTGTTATTATTGTTGTTGTTGTGGTATTGTTGTTATTGCATTTAGTTATTTACTCATTTATTGTTAAATTGCATGTTATTATTTGCATTTAGCATCCTTGTTTATTAGTAGTAGTATTTATTGCATTAATTAATTGTTTAATTCATTAATTCATTGTTAAATTGCATATTATAATCTGCATTTTGCACCATTTAATTTAATTTAATTTAATTTTTTATTTGTATTAATTAATTAATTTATTTTTATTTAGCTGACCCATTTGGATTGCATGAACAATTAAGAATGTTAACTCAATTCTATATAATAGTAGCAATTTAATTTTATCTGTTTTTTAATGTCTCTAAATTTTTGCACTAAAATCTGATGCCCCTTCTCCACTTGACTTGATGGATTAAACCAGAGCTATATTTTTTCCCCACATTGGAATAACCTTTAAAAATGAAGTACGTAGAATAATAGCAAGATGCATATTGAGAAAAAACTGTAAATAGACCATTTTGATTTCATCAAATTACAGTAAACCATACATCCTTGTAAAATCAATCTGGAATTTCTGCTCCCGACATTTGCATCAGTCACGCACCGTAATAAAAAACCAAATACCAAGTCCTCACAAAGTGATTAACACGATATTAGCCGTTCTGGTTAATTATGTTATTAATGAACGATACAATTGAGGGCCCTCATTTGGTGCGATGACTTATTGACTCCTGTGTGCACGAATCAGTCTGACATTCAGCTCCACAGCAAAGCAGGAACAGCGGAACAAGAGGCGCTAAACGCAACATCCATTATCCATTTTGAAATCATGTTCAGAAATCATGATCCGCGTAGTGTTTAATAGAGCAGTGGATTTATATGCATGAATGTAAATTGTTTGTGGATGACTGCCACTCAAGTTGCGACCTGTTCTCCGCTGCCGCGCTGTACAAAATGACCTTTAAATGATTTCTCTGTGTAATCATATTCAAGTATATAATGGACTTCCTTATTCTAGGCCTTTATTGCTCCAATTTCACAGAGCGAAAGACTTTCACAAGACCTCTCGCTCTCTGTCTCTCTCTGTCTCATTTTCATCTTTTAGCATCGTAAATTTTGTTGGTACTCTGATGCTTTTGTGGGTGCCTTTAAATCTATCAGCCAACACAGAGCCACGCATGAGAGCGTTTAGCAGATCTCTCACGAGAAGGGAAACAGTTTCCACCCCTTAATTTACTGCCAGGAACGGCCGGCTGACGCAGTCACGGCTAAGTAGCTGACTGCGCTGCCGGATCAATTCTTCTGCAGCTGTCACATTCTCCGTCTTGATTTTATCAAGATTGGCCAATCTGGAGCTCTGTAAAGTACAGACTGCGAGCATTTGAAACGGATCTGGGCTGTATACCAGCATCTGACAGACAACAATTTCAGAAGATGAGTCAAGATAAAAAAGCTATAGCGAAAAAAGGTATTTCGAAGAAAACGATTATTAAAAAAATATATTATTGGAGCACAGTAAAAGAAAATATCATTTTGAGTCTTTCTACTTTAAAATGTCATGTTTAACTCAAGCTGATACATACCAATTTTACCTTTAAGCTTTAAAAAATGAAATTTTTAGTTTCGTTTAGCACATTCTATATTTTTATACTACATTTTTGCATTTTCAAAAGATTTGAGTTCTTCTTTTATTATTATTATTATTATTATTATTAGTGAACATAAAAAATGCAAAATGACAGTATTATATACCATTAATATTTATTTTATTTTCTGTAAAAAATGTTTTTAAGTATATTATTAGTATACAGACTATATATATTGCCATATAAAAGTATTAGATCAGCAATATTTTTCAGGGTTTTTATTATTATTATTATTATTATTATTATTATTTTTAAATATATAGAAGTATCTAATACTCATCAGGGCTGCATTTATTTTATTAAAAATATAGAAAAAAAAATTAAAATGTGAAATATTATTACAATTTAATACTATGGTTTTCAACTTAAATACTAATATGTCTAATATACTTATAAAAAAAAAAAGAAGAAGAAGAAGAAGAAGAAGAAATAAATAAATAAATAATTTTTGTTTGCTAAGCTGAATTTTCATCAGCCATTACTCCAGTCCTCAGTGTCACTTGATCCTTCAGAAATCATTATAATATGCTAAAAACATTTATTTATATATATATATATATATATATATATTTATTTATTTATTTAAAATCTTTTTACAGCTTTCTTATAGGAAAAATAATTAATCCATGTAGAGTTTTAGGTAATCAAAAATGGTAAATAAATAAATAAATAATAACTTTTCATTTAATTTTCAAATAAATATTAGGAATCATATCACAAAAATATAAAAATGTTGATTTGTTGTGTTCCATCTCCATGTGTGTGTGTGTGTGAGTCGTCTCCATGAATGATTTGTGTTAATATGCAGTTTCTAGGACAATACTAGTTTGGCTAGTCATTACTAGTACTAGTCTTAGCTTCGGCTAAGAAAAAAGGTTCAATGCAATGTACAAAACAATTGACAGAAACAACAAATATCGTATTAATCTTCAGTCGAAGTTTTTGTATTTGCACTTGTTAGCTTTGCGTTTTAGTATTGCATAGCTGCTCTGATCGATTGCTGTTCTGGTTGTACTTTGTACAGTATTTGTGAACATATCTAATTTATTTAGTGTATTCAAGCAAACTTTATGAATACTTCATATCGTTCTGTACGAATTGTGCTCATTAAATTTTGAAACAACACAGAGTTCTTAACAAGATGCTCATTGACTTCTTGAAGCCTTTAAAGTTGCAAATACTAGATACTGTATGATCCCAACAGCAGACAGTCTGGTTTCTATCGGCGTTTCTTTGTTTTTTTTTTTTCCTTTTTTGTTTGTTGCTTGTTTATTTTAGATACAGTTAATAAGTCGAGAACTGCTGGTGTAGTTGCAGTAGGTTCCAATACTTCTGATTTACCCAGGAATCAGCAATACTTTCTCTGCCGCCACACATTTTCATCCATATTAAGAGGTCAGACTGCCAGCAGGCCGAAGCCTTGGACCTCATTAGCATCACTGGTCATTGCAATGGTGGACACAGACTACTAGTGTACTGATGGCCAATGCTGGGATTTTATTCAGCTCCAAATAGATGGAATCAAGGTTTGAAGATGTCTAGGACTAGTCATTTGAGCCATTAGCTGCTGTCAGGCTGAAAGTGAAATAGGAATGTAGACATGAATCTGGCAGCATGACAAAATAAGGCAGTAGGGGATCGGCATTAGGACAAATAAATGTCCTGTGTTTTAGGCCATTCCCTGCTGGATAACAAGCACTTTTAGGTGTACTGTTTCACACAGACGACATCAGGTTTAAATAAAAGATGAAAAGTGCCTGGTCGTGTATAGGCTACTTGAATGATGCACTTCACCGTGCAAAACATAACAATGCTTCTTGCGGTGCTGCTTTAGACAGCAGAAGTTTAATGTCACCATGTGAAAGGAGATTGATTTTATATGTACTCAGCTACAGACACTGAACTTAACATAACTTGATTCTTGTCACTTAAGGTTGATCCTTACGCTTCGTTCTGAAGAACCAGTGAAATGTAGCTTCTAGCCTGTGTTTGCTTTCGATGTCATCTACTATATATCCCATTGCAGTTGCATTTAAAGGGGTCATGAAATAGAGAAACAAAATGTTCTTGAACTTGATTTTAACAATGCTTATTTATTTTACTCATACTGAATGTAGGCTCAAATATGTATTAGTCCTCAACACCGAAGAGAAATGCAGTTGAAAAACAAAACCGGAAAAGGGGATTTATGAGGACAGCAATCAGGTGTGTATTTTCTAAATTCAATACCTCAAAACACCTCAAAATTGCAATACATCAAGGCTGACACAAAAGCCTCTTAAACGTCTATAAACACTCAAGTCTCAGTTAAGCTCAAGTACTCAAAACGTGCATTAGTAAACAAATATCCTTCAAAAAGGTCTTGCCCATGTCCTCATCTCATACTGTATATAAAACACATTCACAACTTCCTGCTAATGCGCTTACATTCGCGTAAAGTAGCCTTGTAAGTAAGGGTAAGGGCAAAACGCACAAGATATACTACCTTTAATGCCCTGTAGATGCCGATATCACTAGTTACATAGCTGAAAGAACCACTGCAAAAAAGTTGCCATGCAAAATTGCATTACTCATCACAAATGTAGTAAAGACTACGCATACTTATTCAAAAATGCAAAAGCTGCTAATATCTTAATAACTCAGTTAAACTATAGCCAAACATATGCTTAAAGTGATAGTTCACCCAGAACTTAAAAGTCTGTCATCAATTACTCACCCTTATGACATCAGTGGTTCAACCGTAATGTTATGAAGCTACAAAAATACTTTTTGTGCTCAAAGGAATGCATACGCTTGCGTCGTGGTGCTGTCATGAACGGAAGAGAAGTAACTGTTATATAGAGTAGTTATTTTTGTTTTCTTTGCGCACAAAAAGTATTCTCATAGCTTTGAACCACTGATGTCACATGGACCATTTTAACAATGTCCTTATTACCTTTCTGGACCTTGAACGTGACAGTTGTGTTGCTGTTTCTTGGATTTCATTAAAAATATCTCAATTTGTGTTCCAAAAATAAACAAATGTCTTACGGGCTTGGAACGACATGAGGGTGAGTAATTAATAACAGAATTCTTTATTTTTGGGTGAACTATCTCTTTAAGTAAGAAATGATTAACATTGTAACACACGTGGTTTGAATATTTCCACACATGCTAGCATAACCAAATTTACCGCATTTACTAATTGATATATCAACACTATATAGTGAAAAAAAAAGTGTGCCAAAATTCAAAAATCTTTTGAAGATATCACTGAATATTTATTTATTTTACCATAGTAAATAGTAAATTAATTTTATTAATAATTTTATTTTATTGACAAATGTATATATATATATATATATATATATATATATATATATATATATATATATA
>JAHKKF010490465.1:0-11812 GCA_019740295.1 Labeo calbasu | reverse complement strand
GCATGTGTGTGTGTGTGTGTGTATGTATGAAACATTGTACAAAATATTTTGGAATCTAAAAGAAGTTACGTTCCAAATTTGAAGTTGATATTAAAAAAAATTGAGGTACCTATTAGATTTTGTTCAGGTGCCGTGCCAAAAAAAAAAAAAAAAATCTATAAATTTGTCACAATATTACTTTTGCCACCAAATATGGAACCTTGAGAACTTTCCAAGTGTTTTGTCAAGATTAGAAAAAGTTGTCAACAAAATACAAAATACTGTAGTGAAATTTCTAATGCAAACTTGATGCCCAGTAGGGGGAGGAGACCACTGAAAGGCTCTAAAGGAACATTTCCATGGTAATGTCTGATTTCAAAATGGGTTTTGATACATTTTGAATGTTGCAACTTTCAAATAACATCTAATTTTATGACGCTTACTAAAATGTAAAAAAGAAGCATCATAAAGCATCGAAGCGTGACAGCCAACAGGTTAAAACTCTGATATAACTAATGTAATATTATACAAACAACATAACATTTAAATAGAATTAATCTCTTTCCCCATCTACGCAGCCCTCCTCCTCCCCAGCACCACCTGTCTATCTATCTATCTACTATCTATCTATCTATCATAAATAAACAATATAAAACAACATTTAAATGTAATAAATGGCTTTCTCTTTCCCATCTACGCAACCCTCCTCCACCCCAACACCACCTGTCTATCCATCTATCTAAAATTTGTAACTCTTTGAGACCAAATGTTTTTTCCCCCTAATTTCCCCCCACAATGGGACACTAACTGTGCCTTATTCATGGAAAGTACCCAAACAGTCAAAGCCAGATATTGTTAGTGGTAAAGTGGCATTGAAAAAGCATAACTAGGTGTACAACTGAAGAGAGAAAAGAAAAAGACAACAAAATTTCAAATGAAAATTATTTTCAAAACCTGCAACAGTGTGTGTGTATGTGTATGTTACCTCTGAGGCCACATACACACTGCAACCTAGTGATAAAAGTGTTTAAATGAGGTAGTGAATCCCCCAAAAAAATCATTCAGTGTGCATCACCCCTGAAATTGCAATGACTCACAGTCATTGCACCATGACAGTGAACAAAAAGCATGAATGCCAACCAGTTTGACCAAAGCAATACTAGTAACCAAAGATCCCACTTACTATAATGACAGGGATTTTCAGTGCATACAAATATGGCCAACCTTGGGTTGTGTTCTTCTGGTCTTATTTACTAAATATGGTCATGTATTTGGGCTTATTTTGGCGCTGCAAGTCTCTTAATTTGGGTTTGTGTTTTTGAGTATTTTGGATGGTTGAACTCATGTTGTGTCAACTATGATAAGACTTTTCAGTTTTATGGATCTTGCCATTTTTTTAATTTTAACATATGTGGAGTTAATTTGGTTGTGGAATATGGTTGTCACTCACATGAATTACCAAACTGTGTGTGTGTGTACAGAATGGCATTATGCATTCGACAGTGACAACCATCAGTCTGCAGTGTGTTTGAGGCCTAACTGTACATCAAAATTTGGTTGATATGGTTTTAAGGTCCATTTCGCACATGTATACCAGCTTTCAACAAATCATTATCAAAACTCTCCACTATTTTTTAATGAATTTTCCTCTTTTACCTGCGAGTGTCATAGTCCAGCGTCAAGCCATTCGGCCATCCCAGATCTGTATTAATGAGGACTTTCCTGTCTGTGCCATCCAGGTATGCACGCTCAATCTTTGCAATGTGACCCCAATCCGTCCAGAATAAGAACCTTACCAAAGAATGAAACGAAATGCATTCATTAGTAATAATACAGAAACTATATAACAAGCTCTCTGGCTCTCTCTCATTCATTACCACAGACAAAAGAACTAATGAAAATGAACCATTATTTTTTATCTGTCCAGTCAAATATTGCACTGCAATAATCAACAAAGCCAATGTTATATATTTGTATATTTTAGCCGTCCTCCTCCCCAGCACCACCCGTCTATATAAAATAATAATAAACATACAATAAATATAAATAATATATTAAGTATACAAAACACATATAGATATTTAGAATATTTATATAGAATATAAAAAATACAAACACTCCATTTAAAATGAAGTTAGTCCACTAGACTTTTCTCAAAGAAATTCACAAAGCAACACAACTGGAACGAACTGATAAAAAAAATTGCTGTTCTCACCCCTTGCTAGGAAACACAGCTATGGCTCTTGGTTCATCCAGACTGTTATTCACCAGAACTTTCCGTGACGTCCCATCTAAGTGAGCCACTTCAATGGTGTTACGGCCGGTGTCTGTCCAGTACATGTTACGGGCCACCCAGTCAACAGCAAGCCCATCAGTCGTCTTCAGACCCTGACTGATCACAGTTTCCATGTTGCTGCCGTCTAAATTCACCCGTCTTTAAATAATGAAATATTTTGTAAAAAAAACAAACAAACAAAAAAATAATAATAAATAAATACATTTTAAAAATCCAACAATTTAATTGATTTTAAAGATAAAATGTCAGAATAAAGATTTCCACAAATATTACTAACAAGTGGGATACATGATAACATGCCACTAATGCAGTATAAAATAGTAGACTGTACATTCAGTCCAATTAAGCACACCTTTCCAAACGAATTATTCATTTTCGTGTTAGACGGCATACCTTATAACATCCAGAGACACATCCGTATAGTAGAGCTTCCTCTCCACGCTGTCATAGTCCAAGGAAATCACATTATGCAACTCGGGCACAGGCACGTACACGTCCGTGTGGTCATTAGTGTCTAGAGAGATTCTTCGAACACTGACACGATTTGAAAAGAGCAGGTATGTTTCTGGCAAATTGTCACATGATCTCCCATCACTTTTCAGCAGAATACCGGTGGGACACGCACAGGACGTCACATTATGCCGAGGCAGGCACAGGTGAGAGCAGCCACCGTTTCTCCTGCCACATTTATTAAAGCCTGCAGGGAGAGGAGGACGATTATGCTGGAAAATTACATCATTTTTGTATCATTATATGCCAATCTCTGCTAAGCCTTTGAATACACAAGATTATTCACTGATTACCTACTAATTAAGTACTTAAAGCACATCATTGTAATTGTTTATTGGAAAATAGATACAAAGTTTCAAGGAGACTGAGTAGTTAATGGTTACCTGACATTTAGCAGAGACATTCTGTAACAAAACTGAGTGTAGTGACGGTTTAGTACTATTTATATACAATTAAAGTATTTATTATGGAAGCTTGTTTCCGCCATGGGGGAAAAATTAAAAAGGTAGATGTCACTTCCCACAATTCAGACCTTTTTCTCAGAATTGAGAGACATAAACTTGCAATTGTGAGAAAGAAATGTCACAACTGTTAGATATAAATGCAATTTCAAGAACAAATCATAACTGTGAGATAAAAAGTTGCAATTACCGATTATTTTTTACTTTTGATTCCATGGCAAAAAAAACCAAACAAACGAAAACACAATTGCGAGTTATAAAATATAAACTGAAACTGAAACTGAAACTTTGCATGCTTGTTTAGAATCACCTGTTGCATGTGCTCAGTGGGTTTCGGGAGGTTTTGGGTTTTTTATTTAGGCTTTAGCGTATATATTTGGACAGGCCCATCTTCTACAGGACCCCGTTATAGCTTCCCAAAGAGTAAATTTCAACATGTTTTTGATAATTATTGACCTAGAGAGTCCAGAGAATTGCACTTGCATGTTTTTTTTTTTCCCGACTGAGCAAAAAAACCTAGGACTAGTTCGCAAAAGTAGGCTTTTTTTTTTTTTACATCATCTTAATCATTTAAAATACGGTTTGATTGACAGCAGTGGTTCTAGAGGCAAAGTTGTTCGGAACGAGGAGGTCTATCATACGATATGAATATCCTATGTATGTGCGGTAAACCACGCAATGTTCGATTGTTTTTTTGCCCTCAAAAAATGTGATACCACCTCCCAGTGGCCGATTTCTTTCAAATTTCTCACAGACCTTTGGGGCCGTGAGTCAAACAGGCCCACCGAGTTTTGTTCTGATCGGCCTAATAGGTGCTCAAAATTCATCGGCCAATAGCGGCCATGTTTTTTGGATATACGCAAATGTCCCCATATACACTTGTGGCACTTTAGACCAACACCGTGCACAGCGATTTTCATGTTGATAAAACAAATGGCTGCCTAGTTATAGCCATTTTTGTGTTTTTTTCCTCTTATAGTGCCACCAAGTGGCCAATCTCCGTGTTTTTTTTTTTCCTGTGACCTCAGCTTGAGCTCGAACATAAGTGTACTGAGTTTGGCTGAGTTCTCTCATTCCATTCAGGAATTTAGGCATTTTACTAAAAGTGGCCCTGCCCCCTTCGAACGTTTAGTGTCCCTCTGTCACAGCGAGTCGAAAGTTCAACTTTTTTTTTTTTTCATAATTATTAACATTCACTCTCCTGGGAATCTTTCTGCACTGGTTTGGTTCTGATCGGGTGACTAGTTTGCAAAATTAGGTTTTGCAGAAAATGCGAAATGCAAGATGTAAACATGCAGTGTAACAAAAGTCAGAATTCTGAGTTGATATCTCAAATTTCTGACCTATTTCTTAGATTTGCCAGTTTATATCACACAACTGTGACTTTTTCTCAGAAATGTGAGATTACAGAAACAAGCTTCCATAATTTATGAACACTTTGTATTAACTTTTATTTTCCTATTTTGTTTCTTTAATTTTTTTGAATTTTGCAAAATTAAGTAATTCAGACTTAGTAATTGTCATAATGTTTTAATTATTGCTATTTAAGATTTTAAGTTTCAGTAATTTCATAACTTCAATTTATTTATTTTTTAAATTTCATTCAGTTATTGTTTTAGTGAACAATAACAACACTGGTTACAAAACATGAATTTTGGTTCTATAAATGATTTTTTTTGTCCTTAGAAACATGATGGCTATTTAATGCACTATGCAGCAATAACAATGTAAAATGCTTAAAGGATGAAAATATGAAATAAATAATAAAAATGATAATAAAACATGTACTTTATAACCTACCCAAAGGTCTTGCACGGTCAACAGCTTGGATGTCCATGAGGCCGGGTAAGTTGGAGCGAACAGTGATGGAGTTTGCTCCAGTTTCCTTGTCTGCTCTATGAATGCTGCGACTCTGCCAGTCCGTCCAGTACATGTGCGGCCCCAACAGAGTGAGACCGTACGGGTGCTGGACGGGAGACACCAAGGTCCTCCGGTTTGAACCATTAAGATCAGCTGCTTCTATCCGCTAATGGAAAACCAGATTACTTTATTTAAATCAACCAGCGAGCATTTATGTAAATTTATAAATGGTTACAGAGGAAAAACTGGTCACCATATACTAAATGACTAAGAATCACTCACACTAGGACATTCAAGTTGTCCTGAACACTACAAACTTGTCGCTAGGAGACGCATGACAAATGAAATCAATATGTGTTTTAAAATAGTCTCAAAATACTAAACGTTTGATTTCTAAGGACTGGATGGAATCAGAGACTGTGCACATAATACAAAACAATTTTCTGAGAAATCAGTCAATTCTGATATGCAATCTTGCTCTGATTTTCTGCAACCAGTGTTGTTTCGACCAAAATTCTGTAGTGTATTCCAGCCTTAAAAAACACTCAGTTCATACTAACCTCAGTATGTGCATCGGCCCATAGCAGCTGTGAACTAGCTTTGTCTATGGCCAGTCCATTAGGCCAGCCCAGATTGTTATTTATCAGAATCACACGATCCGAACCATCCATATTGGAGCGCTCCAGCTTGGCATGCTCACCCCAGTCAGTCCAGTACATGTACCTAAATGCAGATTTTTATATTATTAATCATCACATATTGTACCCTGTGCTATTTGTGTTTTAGTCTGACTATTAGCTTTTATGCTCATTGATGCTCCAGAAAGAAAAACAATGCATTAAAAACCGGGGGGTGAAAACTTTTGGAAAATATAAAGATCAAGGTAAATTTAACTTATTTTGTCTTCTGGGAAACATGCAAGTATCTGCTGTAGCTTCTGAAGGGCAGTACTAAATAAAAAAAATATGACATTTAGGTAAAATGTACACATCTTCATTCTGTTCAAAAGTTTTCACCCCCGGCTCTTAATGCATCGTGTTTCCTTCTGAAGCATCAGCGAACATTTGAATCTTCTGTAATAGTTGCATATGAGTCCCTCAGTTGTCTTCAGTGTGAAAAGATGGATCTCGAAATCATACAGTCATTCTTGGTAAAGGTTCAAATACACAAAAAATGCTGAAAAACCAAAGAATTTGTGGGATCTAAAGGATTTTACTGAAGAACGGCAGGCAGTTTAATGTTCTGAATGTAAAATAAGACCACTTAAGTGACCTTAAGACAGACATTTTTAAAAGACAGACTTTTATGAAATGCACTTCATAATAATAGCAAGTTAAAAGTTTTACTAGTACATTTAAATAATTATGTTTAAATAATGGTTTGTCATACTTTAAAAAAAGTACACTTATTTTGATATGTTTACTAAACTAAAGCACATGTAAAGTACTTGACGATAATTTTACCTGTAGTGTATTCATGGTACATTACATTTACAAGTAAACTTACAAAAATGAGGTAGAATTACAAATGCATTGACATATTTTAGTTTATCATAAATGCTCGTCATTTGGCATATTTAAAAAAATAATATAAGTGATTTTAAAGATCCTACTTATTGGGTCAAAAAGCACTCTAAAATTCAGCTAAATGCATTTAATATAAATTCTAATAAATTCTAATTCTAATATATTTACATTCAATTACGATTAATGTGTAATTAAGTGTCTGAAAACATTACATTCAGTTCATATTTACATTATTTGCACAATAAAAGTATTCTAAAGTGTACTACTTTTCATAACGATATACAGTGAATGAATGTACTACGTACAAAATTGGAAGTACAACACAGTAAGGTTGGTAAAAAGTCCTAAAAGAAAAAAGCCTCAAAAGAGTAAACTGAACCAACATGAAATGACAGAGTGAAAAGGCCAAATGATTTACCCCATCTCATGGAACAGGGCGATGGCACGAGGGCTGTCCAGGTTCTGCCACACGAGCACTTTTCTCATGGAACCATTGAGATTAGCCACCTCAATGCGGTTCGTCCCCGTGTCCGTCCAGTAGATTTTTCTGCCCACTGAATCCACTGCCAGACCATCTGTGGTCATCAAACCTGAAAGAGTGGAGGAAACACTTCAAATGAGTGAAAAAGCTGAGAACTTAATACGATTACTATAAGCAGCCTCAGCTTACCAGTGGAAATAATGTCCTCATGTTCAGTACCATTGATATTGGCTCTGCTGATTTTCTTTAATGTACTGTCTGACCAGTACACTTTACCTGCAGGAGCATGAAAATATTCAGTGACATTCCCTAAATGAACATAATAAGCAAGTGTCTATTCACTGAGAATTTCCTCACACCTTCTACTGCATCCACGCCAATGGCAATGGTGTTTTTCATAGACACGCTTACTGGTAGAACCACATCGGCGAAGTATGGGATGTCTAAAGAAATCATTCTGATGTCCGTCCGTCGGGCAAAGATCAGGAAGCTGTTCATTGCTGTAAGATGAAAGAGAAGAATAAATGATTTTCTTTGACATTCATTGACATTTTTTAATGCAATATCCCAAAATTCACACATAAACGCATGGATGGAAACAGAGGTATTGAGTTTCCCTCATGACGTTCCAAAGCCATATTATATTCTTTATTCGGTGAAACACAAAAGGTGCCTTTATGTGGAGAGCTGTTTTTTTCCCCACACAACAAAAGTGGAAGGTGACGTATATTTAGAAGCTCCAAAAAGGACAATATGCTAGTCTGCTTCATGCTTTTTCACTCGTTGGACAGCTATTCATTCAAGAAAAGTCAGAGCGTAAAAGGCTTTCTAGACAGACTGCAACCCGATCACTCAAACCTCTTTAGGAAATGGTTTGACATGCATTTCAGACATGACTTGGTCGAGTGTAAACACATTTGTTTGTTCAGGTTGCATATGTAAGCTTTACTGCTCCAAAAGTACCTCACCATACAGATGTCTGGTTCACACGCTACATCACATTTTTGCATTAGCCTGTTCCTTCCGCCCAACTCTCCTCCGCAAACCACAGCTCCAGACTCTCCTCATACGTCTTGAATTCCCTCTCTCCACACAAAACTCCCTGATAGAGCTCTGCACTTTCCTTTCTCAGCATGAACGAACTCAGTGAAAACACCTTAATAAAGTCAATTTTACAGGCAGAGGCTATTTGCACCAAGTGAAAATAGCAATTTTGAGCACGGTAACAATATGAGCTACACACATTGCAGGTGATGTGCGTCCAAACAATGTAAGAACACCACATCCAGTTTCCATTATAGGTCTATTAATATGAAAGCCCATTTCCGCAATGCAAGAAAATTATGACGTTATGCTTTGGCAAGTCTTAATTATGACTTTTTAAGTCATAAAAGTACAAAAATTGTCTTTAAACGCCATAATTACGACACAGATGAAATTATGACATAAAAAGTCAAAGTTATGACATACTAAGTCAAAACTATGAAATAAAAAAAAGAAATAAAAATACTATTTATATATATATATATTTTTTTTTTATTTTTTAATCTTATAATTACAACTTGGTGTCATAACTTTTACAGTCACAATTTCAACTTTTTGGCCGGTTTCACAGACAGGGCTTAGCCTAAACCAGGATTAGGTCATAGTTCAATTAGAACATTTGAGTCATTTTTATAATCACGCCTTAGGAAAAACATTACTGGTGTGCATTTAGAAACAAATCAAAGGTCCTGATATATTTTAAGATCAGTCAGTGCAAGTTTCTTTCAGTTGAAACAGCTCGGACTTGCATTTTAATCTAGGACTAGGGTTAAGCCTTGTCTGTGAAACTAGAGGGCATATCTCCTAATTTGGACTTTATCTCATAACTAGAGTTAATGTTATCATTTTGACAAAGTCCAAAATTATGATATACTAAATTGAAAAGACTTTCAAAATTTTTCACATTTTAAGTCATAATTATGAGATACACACAAAAAGAGAAACTTGTATTATGAGATAAAAAGTTACAAATGACATACTAAATTGAAATTATGGAATAAAAGGAAAATAAATACTATTTATATCAATTTTTATTGTTTAACCTCATAACTTCGAATTAGTATGTCAATTTCAACTTTTAAAGTCACAACTTCAACTTTATCATCTCATAATTTCAACTTTATCTTATAATTGTGAGTTAATGATTTTGACAGTCAAAATTATGACATACAAACTGAAACAACTGTCAAAGTATATATATTTTATTATTTTTTTTTATTATTTTTTTAATCTCACAATTTTAACTTAGTGCCATAACTTCGTTTTAGCATGTCTATTTTGACTTTAAAGTCACAATTCCAACTTTTTATCTCATAATTATGAGTAGGTTATAATTTTCAAGTATGTCAAATGACATTATGACATACTAAACTGAAACAACTGTCATTTTTCACATATTAAGTCAGAGTAAAAATGAGATGAAATTATGAAATAAAACAAGAAAAAATACTATTTATAAAAAACATTAATCTCATAAATACAACTTAGTATGTCTATTTCAACTTTTAAAGTCACAATTTCAACTTTTTTTCTCTCATAATTAGGACTTTATCTAAATTTCGACTATCTCATAATTATGACTTAACATGTTATAATTTTGAAAAAGTGAAAATTATGACATTAAATTGAAATGACTGTCTAAATTCACATATTAAGTCATAATTACAAGAAAGTCTAAATGAGACGAGTTCTACTTCTAATTCTAATTTGGAATTGTGAATTCATAACAATTCTAATTAAGAGATAAACAGTCAAAATTTAAATTTTCATAATTATATTTAAGTTTCATAATCTCAACATTTCTCTTAAAATTATGCTTCATTATGTCATAATTTTGTCTTCAAGCATAATAGTTTTTCCCTTTCGTCGTCTTCACTCCTTTTTGTCCATGCTGGGTTTGTTTATGTCAGAGTGAACGCGTATCTTTTACGCATCATAACACGCAGTGCTGTTAAATTTAACCAGTTGATGATAATGAAGCATTCTAAAAATCAAAACAATTCATAGTAAGGTATCTAAAATTATTCACAGTATTTTGAAGTGCCCCTGATAACAATACCACACATGTTAATTCCCACATTATATCATATTACTGAACATCACCACGTTTACTCTCCACGCCACTGACCCAGTTAAACTCATGGTTTCTTTTGTAATTTTGGTGGGTGGAACTACTGAAAATAGCCTTTGTCAATCAGATAACTATTTGCACGATCAAAACGCATTAAGTGGCCACGACTAAATATCCCCTTAGGGCCAGAGTTTCCCACCCCTGAGCAATTAAGTGAGCAAAAGAGACAAATCCCCCACTGAATTTTACTGGAAACCAAACAGAATGGTTGTCAGGCGATGACTCTCACCTTCAGACGTGCCCCATGACATCATCAGCACTGACACATCATTACGGCGACCCCTAAACTCCTGAGGCGACTCAAAACGAGCCTCAGATTTCAAAGATCTGCCCTTGCAACAATAACCACGGACTGAACTGTCACCTGGAATCCCAAAAGCGAAAAACACCTGCGGCCATTTCATTAAATTTCAAGTCAATTGTGGAGTAATGGCTACTGAATGAGAAGTTATTGCTGGTTCTTTAGATATTCGAGACGGGCAGAGAAGCCCGGGCTTATCGGCATTACCGTGAGTGCAGGTCTTGCCGTCCGCCTGTAGGTTGATACCAGTGGGACACGCACAGCTTGAGCCTTTGGGAGCAGGAGCCAGGAGGCAAAGGTGACTGCAGCCGCCATTATTCACCAAACAGGGCGTCTGGACTTTAGACAGAAAGCAGAAAGAGTGGAGACAGGTGAGAGAGAGAAAGGGATAGAAATGGCCGTTCAATCAGATGTAACAGATAACAGGCCTCTGGGTGTCTCGGTGGATCATGATACACCAACGAGACTCCAGACCGAAGATCAGTTACCACTGGCCTTAATCCGCCGTCTGAAAACCCAAGACATCGGATACGACAGAGACCCACATTCCTCTTTAACTCATATCTGCTAGGCATGCGTGTGAATTTCAGTTGTCAACAGGAGAAAGAAGAAGAGCAGGGCTGCTAACCGCTAACTTGAAAATGAATTACATGTTTAAATGATTTTATTCATATTTATTGGACACATTTAAGGCACTAACCTAATTTGATGTGCTGAATATACAACAAATACATATTCACACTCTCATATACTTAAAAATACAGGTTCTGCATTGGCATTGATGGTTCCATGTAGAACCTTTAACATTAGAGTCGTCAAAAGGTACCGGGTTCGGCACTTTCGGTACTGAAATTTTAAAAACGTCCATTTCCCGCTCACATTTGAACGCTGTTGAGCCAATTTTTAAACAATCGCTGATTGGCCATAGTGTTCACGCGCTTGACAGACATGACTGTGATTGGCTACAATGAGAAGCGCTTTACGCTCCTCACCGAAAGCTTACACATAAACACAACGGGAGCGTTTGGAAGCCGCGTCTATCAGCGGATCCATCTATGTGTAGATGTATTAGGGATCCGCTGACGCACGCGGCTTTCAAATGCTCCCGTTGACCGCATGGACACTATGGTCAATCAGCGATGTTTAAAAATTGGCTCAACAGTGCTCAAATGTGAGCAGGAAATGGACATTTTTAAAATTTCAGTACCGAAAGTACCAAACCC
>JAHKKF010490462.1:0-17024 GCA_019740295.1 Labeo calbasu | reverse complement strand
CCTAAATTATGCAGAACTTTAAGGCTTAATATAAATTAAACGGTTGAGTTATAAAAAAAATTCACCCCCCTCAGAGTTGACATGAAGGGCAAAATTAGATATATAGACCAAAACCACTTTTTGAACCAGGCTGTAAACACATTTTTTCTGCTGTGAAGTTGGGCATTTTAACATGGGGAGTCTATGAGATTGACTCCCTTTTACAGCCAGCCTCTAGCGGCCAGTCAATGAATTGTAGTTTTAGTCACTTCCGTGTTGGCTTCAACAGGGAAACTAGTGTTGTTGTCTTGAATCTTACGTGCGATAAAATAACTGCATTTTTTCTTAGTTTTCTTAGCATATTAGTTTAATATCAAACAAATAATCGTTATAATGGAGGTAAGTACGCAATGATGCTGATGCCATTATAGCGAAGATCTTATTGCCCACAATATATGAATAAGCATCAGAAAAAGAAAATGGCAATAAACATTTAATTCTGCTAACATCCCGGATACACAACTGACCCGTGCTCGTGTTATGAAATGCCCGTTATAAAACCACTCACGGCAGCCAAAATATTGCAGAAGCATCTAATGCGTTTAGTTTAGGCACCGAACGGCGAAAATACTGCCAAGGTCATGTGCAATATGCCAACGCGAGTCCTGACTCTGGATGTCCTGAGACAGTTCTTACCTGAATCGACATGCTGGTGATGGGTGTAGAGTGCAGAAGTCTAACGCAAAGGGTGGCACGGACGCCTTTCTGTAAAAATGTAATGGACATCAGGGGTTTTTATATCCGCAGCAGTGACAGGCACATCGACTCAGATCAAGCAACGCCTGCGGGATCACAACACTCATCCAGCCGTCACGCCTCCCGCCCCTCACTAAAGGATTTTCATCAAAGGACCTGCTTATACCTGCACTAATTAACTTTTTTAGACTTATGAAGATAATATAGTGGAATTAGGACAGTAATTAACTCTTAATACGGGTTGAAACCAAAAACTCCACCCTCATTGCTTGTCAAGCTTAATTAAATCGTTTTCCCTTGACTATGGTGAAATTATTTTTTCTTCAGCTTTCTATAAAGCGGGTTTATATTAAAAAAAAAGGTACATTTCTATTAGTTTTTAAACATTCTATCAGACAAAAATGTGTTTAAGTGTTAGTAAACACAGGTAATTTTTAAAATATGCTGAGATTTAGGCTAATTATGCCTTCAGAATAATAACAGGTAACAGTTTGGTGCTTTTTTTTAAAAAAAAAAGAGTTAATGCTGATATTTACACAAATTTAAATGTATTATTTTCAATTATGTTGTTTACTATTTAAAAAATAATAGCTGTAATGACAACACGAAACTTAAGACAATGTGATACAAAGTCTTTAATTTGTCCTCAAAGAGTTTAATTCCTAGAAGGATGATAGTGTGATTACGTTAAATGTTTTTTTTCTTTGTGTTTTGAGTTATTCAATATACCAGTACACCAGGAATATTTATGGCCATATTTTACTTACTCATTAAATGACATATCATTCTAAACCAGACAGATTAATGCACTGGCACTTTGATATCTATAACATAAGATGAATTTCTATTATTCATGGTGGAAATAATTATACAGGCTTATTCCTAAAATTATTTTCGATGTCATAGAGAACACTCAGTTCATTTAATATAGGGCAAGTTATAATAAGACACTAATGTACCAATTTACCTGTCCTGAAAGATTTTTTAAATGACTTTTTCAGCTGAAATCATCTGTATTTAATTTCCAATGTCTGAGGAAGATTAAAAAATTAAATTAAAAATCACCACTAAAATATTATATTACTGGCTGAATGATAGAATGTGATTAATGAATGGGAAGCATCAAAATGTGTTTAAAGATTGTATTTGCATTAACCATTTATATTATTTAAGTATGCACGGCAACATCGGTGCCAGTGTTGGAAGGATTACTTTGTAAACATAACAGGTCAAAGATTACAAGTAGTCTAACAAGTTCAATTATGTGTTTAAATTAATGCAACTGATTACTTTTCTAAATGTATAATGAATGTTTTCAACTGTTAATCAAACATTTAAAGAAGGCAGGGTTAACCTTACCTCAACACTGGTTACTGTCAGACGTTCTAAATATTTCATTACTTGAATTAAGATTAGAAATATATATATATATATATATTTAAAGCACAGCCATGACAAAATCAGACTTTAGCACCTCTTTTTAGTTTGAGATCATTCTGAGGTTAAATACTGTTTTAAAATCATAAGAAATAATTTAATAGCTATGATACTGTTTTTGAAATCAAATCTTTGCATAGCTATGAGAGGAAACGTTGACAAAAAAAACAGTTGAGCATATACAGTTGAGGTCAAAAGTTTACATACACCTTGCAGAATCTGCAAAATGTTAATTATTTTTTCAAAATAAGACAGATCATACAAAATTCATTATTGTTATTTTTATTTAGTACCGACCTGAATAAGATATTTCACATAGAAGACATTTACATGTAGTGTAAGAGAAAATAATAGTTACATTTCTAAAAATGACCCAGTTCAAAAGTTTACATACACTTCATTCGTAATACTGTGTTGTCACCTGAATGAATCACAGCTGTTTTTTTTTTGTGATAGTTGTTCATGAGTCCCTTCACACCGAGAAAATTTTTTCAGCATTTTTGTATATTTGAACCCTTTCCAACAATGACTGTATAATTTTGAGATCCATTTTTTAATAACTGAGGACAACTGAGGGACTCGTATGCAACTATTACAAAAGATTCAAACACTCACTGATGCTTAAGAGGGAAAAACAATGCATTAAGAGCAGAGGGGTGAAAACTTTTGAACAGAATGAAGTAGTGTACATTCTTCTTTAAATTTTGCCTAAATATCATATTTGTTTCATTTAGTATTGCCCTTCAGAAGCTACAGAAGATACTTCCATGTTTTCCAGAAGACAAATAAAGTTAATTTACCCTGATCTTCAAATTCCAAAAGTTTTCACCCCCCGACTCTTAATGCATTGTTTCCTTCTGAAGCATCAGTGAGCGTTTGAACCTTCTCTAATAGTTGCATATGAGTCTCTCAATTGTCCTCAGTGTAAAAAGATGGATCTCAAAATCATACAGTCATTGTTGGAAAGGGTTCAAATACACAAAAATGGTGAAAAACCAAAGATTTTGTGGGACCTGAAGGACTTTTCTGAAGAATAGCAGGCAGTTTAACTGTTCCGGACAAACAAGGGACTCATAAACAACTATCGCTTTAAAAAACACACAGCTGTGGATCATTCAGGCAACAACACAGTATTAAGAATCAAGCGTATGTAAACTTTTGAACGGGGTCATTTTTATAAATTCAACTATTATTTTCTCTTGTGGACTATATGTAATAATCTTTTATGTGAAATTATTCAGGTCAGTACTAAATAAAATAACATTTACATTTAGCAGATTATGCTAAGTGTATGTAAACTTTTGACCTCAACTGTACATTAACCTAAATAGAAAATAAAATTGAATAAGCATGTGTCATAAACTACTGAAACATTTGGGAAAGAAATCAATTATGTGTGTGTGTGTGTGTGTGTGTGTGTGTGTGTGTGTGAATAATCAGATGTAAATCCCTTTTTTAACATTTTTAACATTTTCATAAGTAACTAATTTAATTACACATTTTTTTCTCATTACCTGTAACAGATTACAGTTACATTAAACTAGTTACTCCACAACACTGGTCAGTGCTAAAAAGCATTAAAGGAGATGTCCACTTCCAAAACAAAGATTCACATATAATGTATTCGGACGCCGTGATTTTGCCAAGTAAGACATGTTCCTGGATCAAGATCTTTTGTTGATCCTAGATAAACATTACTGTCCAAAAATATAGACTTAACCCAATCCCTGCCCTAAACCTAACCCTAACCATAATTTATTCCTAATACCAGAGGAAAATGATACCTGATTAACAAGGGTGTAGAAGAATCTAACTCTGATCATAAGCCTAAAACTGACATTTCCTGAAAAGTTATCCCTCAATTCTGACTGGTTGATTGAAAAGTTGTTCCAAGATCAACAAGGACGTTGATCCAGGAACATGTTGTACTTGGTGAAATCACATTCACCTCATGTAACGTTATTGCACTAATTGCATTGTTATCCAAGATGTTCATGTCTTTCTTTTTTCAGTTGTAAAGAAATTATGTTTTTTGAGGAAAACAAATTTTTCTTCATATAATGGACTTATATGGCGCCCCGATTTTGAATTTACAGAATTCAGTTTAAATGCGGCTTCAACGATCCCAGCCAAGAAAGAAGGTCTTATCTAGCAAAACGATCGGTTATTTTCATAAAAATGATACAATTTATATACTTTCTAATGTAAAACACTCTCTTGTCTCACTCTGCCTAAACTGTTTTGTTCATGACAGTTAGGGAATGTCGAAAAACTCCCGTCTCATGTTTCCCTTCACCTTCAAAATCATCCTATATCGCTGTTTTATCTTTTTTGTTAAGGGTGTTTGATCTTCTTTGCATGTTCACTTTGCAAAGACTGGGTCGGTAGTTCTGTAGGATGATTTTGAAATGATTTTTGAAGTTGAGGGAGAAAATACGATTGGAGTTTTTCAACATACCCTAACTGTCTTGAACCAGAATACACAGAGTTTAATAAGAGCAAGGCAAGACGTGTGTTTGAGAATAAAAAGTATTTAAATTGCTTTTATGAGAAATAACCGATCGTTTCGCTAGATAAGACCCTTCTTTCTCGGCTGGGATCGTTTACAATCGTATTGGGATCGTTTGAAGCCACATTTAAACTGCATTTTCAAAATCAAGGCACAATAGCAGTCCATTATATGAAGAAAAATGCTGAAATGTTTTCCTCAAAAAACGTAATTTCTTTACGCCTGAATGAAAGACATGAACATTTTGGATGGCAATGGGGTGAGTAACTTACATTATATGTGAATCTTTGTTTTGGAAGTGGACTTCTCCTTTAATAAAGATTACTTGCTGACTTAGAATCACTCTTATCTACAGCGTTGCTTCATACGCAGTAAAGGATAATATAAAATTAATCTTTAAAAATAAAAGTTAAATCTTTGAAATTAATGTTTTAAATATTGTTCAGTAACTGGTTTCTATTACATATCAACTAAAATAGGCCTAAACTTTATAAATTACAATTCTAAATCTTAAATGTCCTCACGGTGGCGCTGTATACCCGGTGATCATCGCTGGTAGCGTTTGGTATTATACAACACATAACCGCATGGGGGCAGTAGTACGCACACACAAATATATAATGAAGGTGGCACGATGATTATGAGTGATACTTCTCCCTCACAGCGGATGGTGACTAGTACTGTGAGTTGGGAATACTTCGCCGTCTGACTTACTTAAAGATAAGTAATACAGTTTTATCTGTGTAATAGTGCTAAATGAGACTATAAAATCGCTAAATTTACCTGTAAACGAAAGCTGTCAGTGAAAGATCCAGCTCTGCCTACAACATGAAAACAGTGGAATGGACCAGACACTTTATATGAATAATAAGCTCATTCGCTGTTACTCCTGTTAAATAAGCCGAAATATGAACAGTTTGTTTCAATCACATGAAATAAACAGACAGGATCATGACAAAACGACATAGAAATCCAATGACAAGTGATGACGCGTGTTAATTTATTACAAAACACATTGACACTGACAATATTTTAAAATACCTCTAGTTTTCCTGTGGTGTTTTAGTGTTTGCTTTCTCTTCACAGTGATTCAATATGAACAAAGTGTTGAAATAGTTACTACTGCAGAACCACTGAGCTTTACAAAAAAAGGGAACGAAAAAAAGCACAGACATTTACAATCATTTGACTTCAACCCACACAAATACCAGAACAATAATATTAATAAACATCCGCAAATTGAGTAAAAAATAGATTTTAATCTTTTAAATACAACATTTTGGAATACAAATATCGATTTGTTCTTTACTGTAGTTCTTATTATTACTATTGACTGATATTCACTAGTGTTACTGTTGAGGTTTGATTTACAGTTTATCAATATACAGAAAAAAAATGTGAAAACAAACATTTTGGTAAATTCTGGTATTGCTCATTTACATAAATATACACAGACACACAAAAAACACCTAGCCATGAATTTAATTTATCTCTCAATCATATGTTATGCTCTAATCTGACAGACAAAATGGCTTTATATAATGCTTACCATTATGAAAACACTACTGTAATATCATCGTTATATTAGAGTTATTATTGACACAAACATTGACATATTTTACAGCTGTCTTTGAATGGACCCACTCATTCATGGTTATGTACACAGTCCATGACATCCCAATAACCACTTAGGAGAGACATTAACTTCCTGTGTATAAAAGAAAAAAACATGAAATGCTAGAAAGAAAATGCATATCGATTGGACTAAAAATTAAACTGAGTTTATCCCAAATATCCCTTAACAGCCAAACTGGCGGTATTTTAAGAAAAAAAAAAATCTGAAATTTGCAATACTATATGAAAATGAACACAGGAATATAACGTCCACTGGCTTTCATATGTCTTAAAGTTAGTACTTTAAAATCACAAAAAGATAAATCTAAAAAACCAATTCAATACAAAACAGACATTTCATAACATTCTCCCAAATGAATTGCTTTATTTCAATACCAAACCTGAGGCCAAGCTTCATAGTCTATATGGAAAACCAAAACCTAAAGTCATGCCATGAGCACAAAATGAGCAACAGAAACTCACATGATCACAACGCGTCCCCTCAGTATCCTGAACTAGAAATCCTCAGACCTAGATTAAACCTACGTTGAGTCGAAAATATAAATATCAACCTTGGAAGATTCTTTCCCTCTGCGTCTATCTGCAGCGAAACCGCTTGCAGAGCACTCGTACAATCGTTGCTGCGAACAGTAGACAGCGAAAAATCACCCTAAAGAGGTGCCGTCACCTCCGAGGTCCGACTATATATACGACAGTGGTTTTCATTTGTAGTACTTAAATTGATAAAGAGGCCAAAATGGCAACTGGCTTTTCTTCCTCCTGTTTTCACACGTGTAGAATAAATAAAAGGTAGCACTCTGAACGGAGTATGATTGCATATAACACCAGACGAGCGTCTGCAAACAAACAACTATGAGGAGACCACGCGAACACAACCAAACGAAGAGTCTCGAAAGTGACGAGCCCGTCTCGTGAGGCTTTCCAATTTGCATTTAATGTTGCTCTGCACCACAGAGGCTTTCAGTTTGAATATCACAGAATGAAGCTCAGACGGAGGCTGTCCAGCTGCGTCCGTGTACAAATGGAGGATTACAGTATGGAAAATATGAAATTTCCTCTGAAAAGTCTTTCCATACGAATCGTTCCCAAGCAGAACAGTGTCTGAAGAATCGAGGACATATCGGAAGGTCCCACGCCGTCTGAAAAAAATCATTACAGCAAAACAGCAAACTACAGTAGTGGCCTACAGGAGGAAAAAAATCCCCGTTTACCCTGATTTAGACGCACCGTTGGTTCAGTTAAGCGTTTATAGTACCCAAAATCTCCCATTTACATAATCCATATCCCAAAACGACAACATTATTCTTAAACAACTGGCTATTATACAAAGGACGGCCTGGTTTATGAAAATTTTCTATGATCAATCAAAAAAAAAACATTGACTTTGCTATGCAACTACACCACTGCTAAATTTCGTTTCGAAGCAGGACGTGGCATTGCAGCCTGTTGTTTTTACAAACGGCTGACATCAGATGAATTATGAAGTCTTTCATATTGCTTTCCGTAATATGATGTTGCAGTACCAGTGTATACCAGTAAACTGAAGTTTGTTTTCACCTATGTGTTGCATATTCCACACAAAGCTAGCGGGACAAAGTTAAATAGCACTTGTAGTATGGCGAGTGCGTTATAAAAGACTTTACACAAGTGCCTTTTGCACCGATTTAAGGAGAAAAAGAAAGCTTACTCGATTATAACTGTAGTGACGGTTTCAATGGCCTACCATTGTTAAAGAAGGAGATTTCGCTGAATCGCACGATTCAGAGAAGAGTTCATATTGCTGCAGTCTCAGTAGGCGCCCTTGGCACGTGAATTTCTCTGAGTTTACAGTAATGGTTAGCTCCTAGAAACACTTATCAGGATGGCCGTGATGTGACAGAATGTGGTTTATCTAACACTGATTGATGTACCCATTGAAATCAAGTGAAGGAGGAGGATTTGACGTGAAAGACCAGTACCGGCGGACAGCTACACGAAGCGTCTTCTTCATATTCAACCCCGAAAAAGTTTTTCTTTTGGCTTTCGTAGCCCTTGCGCACACAAAAAGATTCCGGGCGAACCCCTGCCCGTTTTCTTCAACCTTCATCCATCGTCGTCTCTTCTCTAGGGTGAGTCCATCATGGCCTCCAGCATCTCCAGGAAGAGTTTGTGCATAGGCACGCCGCCACGGGTTTTGATGCTGTAGAAGGTGGTGAGGGCCCGGCCGGCGGTCTGCCTGAGGAGGGGCAGGGTGAGGAGGAGTCGTCCCGCACGTTGGGGGTCGTCAGGGCGTCGTTGGACCTCCAGCTCCAGCAGAGCCTGATGGAGCAGGTCCCGTAACTTCTGCACGGCCTCCATGTCCTCAATGTACACCGAATCTGAAAGAGGAGAAGGTTTAGGATGAGTGATTAGAGCCTCATATCCAAATAAAACTGACTTTGAGAGTTCAGACAAAACCCTTTGATGAACTTCAGGTTGCAGATGCTTTATGTCTGGAATGACAGCGTGTCAGACTGTTCTGTGTCAGGCTGTTCTTCTCCGAGCCAGTTATTTAGTCATATGACTTTTTGATGAATTTATTCAGTAAATGTATTTATGCGCAGACATTCTGACTGAAATAAAACATTTATCTACTTCAAGTGAGCGTGTACTTTTTCATGTGCATTTAAGGACTTTTTTTAATATCTTAGTGTTTCTTGACAGCTATTATTTCCAAATATCTGCATAAAAGTATGAAGTTGTAAACCAACCTTCCAACCCTGCTTCAACACACCTGTCTGTAATTAGGTAGCCCTGAACACCTGGATTAGCTGGTTCAGGTGTGTTTGATTAGGGTTGAAGATGGCAGCTCTCCAGGAGCAGGTATATCAAAAAGCTTTTGGTTACTTTTTGCCAGAATGCTCTTAAGATGATCTAAGCCAATTCTGGTGAAAATTGGACAAACCGTCTTAAATCTTTCAGAAAATTAAATATTGCAAAAAATCTTGACTGTATAAATTAAATTTTTGGTCTGCATTCGACTGTATGAACCAAGGAATCAGAAGAAAAAAGAATTTTGCTTTTAGACTTTATGGTTCAAAAGTAATTAGCAGAAACATGAGTGCAAAATTTGGCCTGTTGGTGGCGCTAAAGAGTTCGAGTTAGAGACTCCAAATTTGCTGTGGTTAATGATGAGACTGTCATCTATCGTTGTGCCAAATTTCATAACTTTCCCTTAAGTGATTCTGTAAGATTCATAACAATACGCTGAAGCATTTGAAAAACATAGCATTTTACAACAAAATTCAACATTTGAAAATTAGGTATCATTTGATTTAGTATGCTGTTCCAAAACTAAAAAGACCAATCTTATGATTTTTGGCCAAACTGGTCATAAGTTATAAGCAAAAATGTATATTTTTATATAGTTTGGCCAGTAGGTGGCTGAAAACTTTCATGTGCCCTCAAGTCAACCTTGTTATTACACATACCAAGTTTGGTCAGAATCTGCTAAAGCATTACAGAGATATAGCTTCATGTCTGTTTTTCTGAAACTTTGTCAAATTCGTTAACATGCTTTAAGAAAATGGTTTGGTATATCAAAAAAGTCGATTTTTCAGAAAATTAAAAATTGCAAAAAATCTTGATTGTAGAAATTTAGTCTTTAGTACGCAGTCGACTCTGTATTAACCAAGGAATCATGAGTGCAAATTTGGCCTGTTGGTGCCGCTAAATAATGTGAGTTAGAGACTTCAAATATGCTGTGGTTAAGGATGAGACTCATCTATCCATGTGCCAAAATTCATATCTTTTCTACAAATGGTTCTTTAAAATGTACAAAATTCATAATACTGCACTGAAGCATTTGAAAAATATAGCATTTTACTAAACAAAATTTGAAATAGTCCACACACAAAATGGCCGACATAGGAAAATTTGGTATCGTTTAATTCAATATGCCATTCCAAATCTAACAAAACCAATCTTATGTTTGTTTTTTTGGCCAAACTTCTGACCAGTTTGCAGAATCCGCAGAATTGTCTTTTTTAAATATCTTTTGACCAGTAGGTGATCGAAACTATTCATGCCTGTTATGAAGCATACCAAGTTTGAACGGAATCTGTTAAAGCGTTAACGTTAATGTGCTTCACAAAATGGTTTGTATATCAAAAAGCTTTTTAAAAACCCTGCTCTGCAGATGACCAGAGTCAGTTTGGCTGAAATTTGGACAAACCATCTTGGACAAATTTTTTTAAAAAGTAGTCGGTGCCAATAGCCTCATGGGTAGCGTGCTGACATACAGCGCCATTGCGCTGCAAGTGTCCCGAGTTCGAATTCCGGTTCGTGGACCTTTCCCGATCCCACCCCCTTCTCTCTCTCCCACTTCGCTACTGTCCTATCTAAATAAATGCATAAAAAAGGCCAAAAAATAGAAGAAAAATGTAAATTGCAAAAAATCTTGATTGTAGAAATTTAGTTTTTGGCATGAATTCGACTTGGTACAAACCAAGGAATCAGAAGAAAAAAAAATTGCTTTTAGACCATACGATTCAAATGGTCAAAAGCAGAAACGAGCGCAAATTTGGCCTGTTGGTGGCGCTACAGAGTTTGAGTTAGAGACTGTCATCTATCCACGAGCCAAATTGCATAACTTTACAAGCGATTCTATAAGATTCATAACAACACGCTAAAGCATTTGAAAAATACAGTATTTTACAACAAAACGGTCCACGCTCAAAATGCCCAATATAGGAAATTTTTGTATCATTTGATTCGATTTGCCGCTCCGAATCTAACAAGATCACTCTTATGTTTTTTGGTCAAACTGGTCAGAAATTACAAACAAAAATGTCAATTTTTTCTATCTTTTGACCAATAGGTGATACGGTGCTGAAACTCCCACCCCCCCACACACAAAACAATTCTACGAGCTGCCATAGACTTTAAGAGTGGAAGAGGAAGAAGAAGAAGAAAACAAATGAAGGTAAAAGGTGCCTAATTACAAACAAATTCATATAAATGACTAAATAAATGACAGAATTTAATTTGTTTAAAGAACACATCTGCTGGTTTGCAGTTTTCTATTGTAATATTTTAAAGTAGTACTATCACTTCTCAGCAATTTACTGCATCCTTTCTGAATGAAAGTACTAATATGGCCGGTGCTTTATGAGGATTACTGCAAGTTATGAAGGCAGTTGTGTAAAAACAATTAAACAAATCCAGTACATTTAAAATGTATCACTTTTGCGTTTTTGCTAATTAACTCTTTGCACGTGTGCCAAAGGTCACTGCCCCATGAATACCTCTGTTGGTGGGGGTTAATGTTTAGTATGTACACACAGATATGCGAGGTGTAAGGAAGAAGTCTTGGGTGTGTTCAAGATTCAAAGCATGCGACTCCCAGTATTTGAATAACAAATACAGAGTCTGTGGGTTAAGCAGATACGGGGGTTGAATTTATTATTTACAGTAATCAAAAATTTCATTGGCTCTTCCGGGTGGGGGATGAATTTGTACCAACACACGGTGACAAGACAGGTACGTTTACAACACAAAACAGAATACGGTCTGGTCTTAATTACTGGCTGACTCGGCAGATCACGCAGGTCATGATCAGAAGGTAACCGGTTGGTCAGGGAACAAAAATAGACTGTGGAATGAATGAGTCATTAATAGGAAAATCTTGACAGGAAGCGCACCTGAGTTGGTCAACGCGATGGCTTTGAGCATGACGAACTCCTCGCGGTCCAGCTGCAGGGCCCTGAAACGACGTGCGAGCTGGCTGATGGCGGCGTTGAGTTCGGTCAGACCGGCCACGCGAGACATCTCCTCATCCAGCACGAAGTCCTCAGCGAACACCACCTCGTCCTCACAGCTGAGAGAACGGTACGCCACCCCCAACACCAACACCTCCAGCCACACCGACTGCAGCACGGACATCTGGTCAGCCAACGACAGTGAGAGAAAGCCTGGATGAGGGAGAAAAAAATGGAAAGGTTAATGCTACAAGTCCATCGGTGCAGAAGAAAACATGCTCAAAAAGCTCAAACACAGATGGCTTGCCTTAAATTAATGCAGAAGGTTGGTCAAAAATCAGATGGGTGTCAAAATATTAAAATATTAGCGTAAATGCAGTCTGACACAGTCTGTTATGCCAGTAATAAAACACTCCTAAAATGACATGAAAAAGAGAAAACTACTTAAAACAGTTTACTAAATAATTATTTTGGAAAAACTAAAGCAATACTTGCTTAATTGAGAAAGGCTATATGATATTAATACTGTTATAATTATGGGTTCAAGCATGTAGCGCTGAAACCCTACTATAATTGTTAGAACTGCCAAGGATCAGCAATCTCCACGTAAAACTGATAGTGCAAACCAAACCATAAGACGTAGAGACTTGAAACTTGGAGGGCTAGTATTACTCACACCACCGACAATGTCACCAAGACTCGCCCCAATCAGCCTGACAGGGGTGCTCATAAGTCCTAAACCGTCAGTCGCAGACTCATGTAGTTGAAACCCTTGTCTCACATCGGACAAAAAAAATTGTTTTGAAATTTCAGTTCCCTGATTGGAACCAAACCAGTGCAGAAAGATTCTCTACAGAGTTAATATCAATAATTACCAATAAAATATGTTGAACTTTAGACACACCATCGCAAAGGGATGCCAAAACATTTGAAAAGGGCAGGGCCACTTTTAGTCGGAATGGGATATCTTCACCAAGCTCAGAACATCTACGTAAGAGCTCAATCTGAAGCCGCGAGACAAAAAGTCGTGGAGCTTGGCTACTTGGTTGCACTATAAGATGAGAAAAACTATAAAAATGGCTATACCTATGAAAAGGTCTGTGAGAAATTAAAAAAAATCACCCACTAGGGGGCGATATTGCATTTTTCAAGGCAACAATTGTAAAAGTTTTTTCCGTACACACAGGCGATATTTATATCATACATTAGACCTCCTTGTCCCGAAAAGCTTTAGCTCTAGAAGCACTGCTGTCAATCAAATCGATTGTTAAATGATTGAGAAGATGTAAAAAAACTACTTTTGTGAACTCGTCCTAGGTTTTTCACTCTGGAAAAAAACACTGCAATACAGTTCTCTAGGTCAATAATTTTTAATTTTTTTTTTTAATTTACCCTTTGGAAAGATATAATGGTAGTTTTTATTTTTATTTTTTGGGGGGCATTTTTCCATTTTTTTGTTGACAGGAAGTGAGTGCGACAGAGGGGAAGGTCCACGAGGCAGGATTCGATCTCTGGACACCCGAGGCACACCTGCACCATATGTCGGCGCGCTCCCCACAAGGCTACTGGCGCCGTCACCTGTCTAAATTTACCCAAAATAAAAGGAAAACTCAAAACTTCACGAAACCTGCTGAGCACATGCTCAGGTGAGTATAAACAAGAATACAAAGTTTAAAGGAGACCGGACCACAGCTGGCATAAAAAAACAATATTTCTATGGTAAATTAACTGGGTACAGGCTTGCTAAATAATGTCTTTTTTTATATGTGCTTAAATGCCTTAAAACGCTTCAACCTTGGTAATCGCTGCTTGTATACTGTATTTTTATATTAACTTTTTGTCTTGGTACTGAAACTGGTATTGCAATTCCGAGAAACTGCTTACGTTATGCTTACGACAGATGTCACCACCTTCACCTCATAAAGACTGGCGTTTTTCGCCACTCATTTGCATAAAGTTGAACATGTCTCAACTTTTTGACTCTGTCAGCACCGTTAATCCCACAATCCTCGCCTCCTACGGAGACTGAAAAGGCCCGCTCGTCAGATCTAGTGTTATGTGGAGTGCGGAGAGCAGGATAAGAGTTGTTGTTGAGTACCGAGACACGCTGGACACTCACAATAGTGCACTAAATTTGGAGGTCTTGAAAATAGCCTGAGACTGACAAAAGCGCTTGAAATCGCTCCTTCCAAGACTGAGCTCGGACAGCAATTAGGAGAAAAGTCTTCCACGTTCTGACTGTAGCTCTGACTCACCTGCTCCAGTTCCCTTCAATTATAATCTTTCTTTAGGCACCTGTTCTCTACAGACAGGCGTGATTGATCAGCACTTTCAGGCAGTGCAGAAATGTGAAAACTATCGAATATTATTGACTAACAAGCTGCTAACTGTTTTCTAGCTGGCTTTTTCATAGCCTCCTGAAATATTAGCCTGTCATTTGCACATGTGATTCACCATCTTTCCAGCCCACATCAAGTATATTAGTAGAACTTGGCTAGTAAGCAACACTTCCCAGTAAAAAGTGTCAGTGTAAGTACTTAATAGACTGCATGAGTAAACATGATGAATAAGTTTTACCACAAATAAAAAGAGGATATTTCAACAAGAGGATGTCTGCTACTTTTTGCAACATGACCAAAATCTTGTAATTTTAGTTCACAGTAACAATGAATATCACGATATAGTTATTTTTGCTTTAAATAAGGTCTTTAGAGTATCAAAAATTTTGATACCACAGAAATTTCTTAACTACTGTCAACAGTGTCAATATCACAAAAAACTAATATTAGCCTAAGTTTAATAAATAAATAAATAAATAAACCCTCAAGCTCACTGTAGACAAGTAAACAGTCAGCGATTAAAAAAGATTACACTACCGCTCAAAAGCTTTTGGACAGTAAGATATTTATGTTTTTTTTAACAAGTTTCTTCTGCTCACAAGCCTGCATTTATTTGATCCAAAATACAGCAAAAAAACAGTAACATTTTGAAACATGTTTACTATTTAAAATAACTGTTTTCTATTTGAATATATTTTAAATTGCAATGCATTCCTGTGATTTCAAAGCTGAATTTTTAGCATCAATAATCATTCAGAAATCATTCTAATATTCTGATTTGCTGCTTAAAAAACATTTATTATTATTACTGTTGAAAACAGCCGAGTAGAATTTTTTCCAGGTTTCTTTGATGAATAGAAAGTTGAGAAGAACAGCATTTACCTGAAATAGAAATCTTTGTAACATTATAAATGTCTTTATCATCACTTTTGATGATATTTGATGATATGAGATTTAAAGCATCCTTGCTAAATAAAAGCATTGTTTCTATCATTTCTTCCACCCAGATAAATGCTGATCTTTGGATCTTTCTGTTCATCAAAGAATCCTGAAAAAAAAATTTACTCAACTGTTTTATACCCAGATACAATATACTGTTCACCATTTTTTTTCTCAGATGTTTGCTTTCACTTAAAAATGACCTAAGTTTCTGCATTCTGACACATACAAGTGTGTTTATTTAGCCATTCAAGGCCTATAAAGTGGCAAAAATACTCCCGCGTCTTTTAGACAGCATGCGCATAGAGTGAAATAAGTTACTTTTTTGCTGCTAATTTAGTTTCAGTGGCTTCAAATGAGTTGTTTTCAAACCATAATGCTTAAAAACGCAGTTTTAGTGACCATGTAGCACAGCAATGTCACGTGAGCGCATAACTACGATAGAGATGCTAGTTGAAAATCTGACAAATTGACAAATTTCTATCGGTTAATTGCTATATCGTAGGACGATTTTGAAGTTGGAGGAGAAAATGAGATGGGAGTTTTTCGACATACCCTAACTGTATTGAACTGGAAGACACAGAGTACATGCAGAGCTAGACAAGATGAGCATTTGAGGTTAAAAACTATATAAATTGTACATTTTATAATTATATTTCTACTATACAAATTGTATAAATTGATCAGAAAATAACTGATCGTTTCTCTAGATAAGACCCTTATTCCTCAGCTGGGATTGTTTAGAGCCATTTAAGCTGCATTTAAACTGCATTTTGGAAGTCCACTACAAAAAGCATAATTTCTTTACAACTGAAGAAAGAAAGACATGAACATCTTGGATGACAAGGGGGTGAGTAATTTATCTGTAAATATTTGTTCTGGAAGTGAACGTCCCCTTTAAGAATTTCTGTTAAAGGGGTCATCGGATGCAAAGTTCACTTTTACATGTTGTAGAGGCCGCTCCCACGATAGTTGACTGACATGCGCGTCTTACCCCAGACCCGCCCTAAATCAGCTGTAACAGTCCGTCCGGAGCAGGGATGTAAGTTAGACAAGAATATCTCTGAGCAATTGAGGTGTCATTGGATGTAATAATTAACAGTTACTCCTGACATCTGAGCCGCTGAAGATGCAGTGGATTACATTTGTTTGTGAAGGGAATGCACCTCCCGTTTTATATAAATGTTTCTATGTTGACGCAAATCATTCGTGATCCAGCTTCACCTACAGCAGAAGTGAGCATAAGGTTTTTTATGAATCTCTGCAATCACCTTTCCTCAAAACGTGCTAGTTAGCAAGTTTTGCGGCTAAACGCGCTAAATGCGGCTAAAACAGGCTCGTCACTCCACAGAGAGAAGAGAGTGGCGGGGCGAGCAGAGTCATCCAAGATGTTCATGTCTTTCTGTCTTCAGTTGTAAAGAAATTATGGTTTTGAGGAAAGAATTTCAGGATTTTTCTCCATATAATGGACTTCATTGGTGCCCCGATTTTGAACTTCCAAAATGCAGTTTAAATGCAGCTTCAAAGGGCTCTAAAAAAAAGTGATTTTTTCCAAAAAATATAAATTTGTATACTTTTTAAGCACAAAAGCTTGTGCAGCACAGGCTCTGGCATGCGCGTCCACGATGCTACGAATTAGTGATGGGTCGGTCTTGAACGATTCATTCATTTTGAATGAATCTTTAATGTGACTCGGGAAGAACGAGTCGTCTC
>JAHKKF010490459.1:0-10287 GCA_019740295.1 Labeo calbasu | reverse complement strand
ATGGGGGAAATATTAAGAAAATGCAAATAAAATATGTAATCAACTAAACAACTACACTTGCCAAAAGAATTAAATGTAATTAATTACATCTAAAATGTGAGTAGTGAGTAGTCTTTTTACTTTCTTTCTGTCTTTTTGTGTTTTGGGCAGCTGTTCTAAGAATGTGTTCACATCAAGTAATTTAGTACGCATGGCAGCGTTTTAGTGCTATAATATTTTTTAAATATAGTGCAAATTACAAAATTAAAGTTCTGTTATTGCATGAATAAAGCTAATCATCGAGAAAATTTCACCTACTCCAGAAAAAAAAAAAAAAAAAAAAAAGCAGGTCTGTGGCAGTTACCTGATTTATGAAAATAATAAAACAATGTAGGGAAAGTTATATGGTTGGCATTTCTGAGGTTATGTCATGACTGTTATGCTATTTACAAGCTGTTTTATGGATGATTTTCAATTCAGACACTGCTTGAGGTGAGGCGAATACTGTGATCACACCACATTAAAGAGTGGAAAAAACATTTATTGTTTGTATTTTGTGATGAAATTGTCAGAATTTAAAGGCCATGACTAGTGTTATAGTACAAGAAGCAAAACGATTACTGTGATTAGTTGGTGGATTATTGTGATTAGTTGGTGACTGTTTTGTATTCTGTCTACTGTATTTTCAAGTTTATGTAAATATGCACAGAAGTCTTTGGATGCTACATCACATCTTGCTGGATTTGAATCATGAGTTTGAAGTGTTTAAATCAAGACACAACAACAACAACAACACAATCATTTAGTTTCATTCAGTTTATTGCATTTCAATGAATATAATTCAATGTATTTTGAACTCTTTTGGTAATTTGTTTTCCTCTTTACTTTGAATATGTATTTGATTTCTATCTACTTATGGATATGGTTTATAGCATGTGTTAACAGTGATTAACAACCATTACTAGAAGGACGGGGTAGGGTGGGGTTGCTATAAACCATTTTAAGCTCATTTGGTTGGAGAGAATAACCACCTCGCCCTCCTGTTGTCAATCAATGTGTCACACTCCCCACCACACACAACACACTATATCACACCGGTCATTTACAACTCTACCAGGCCCCCCCTGCACACCTAGAGCCCATCAGAGGCCAGCAGGGGGGGAGGCAACTATACCGACTTAATGTGCTTTTACATACCACAAGGGGTCTCTGCACAACACCGGACATCTGGTAAATTACCACAGAGAAGCGTGTCAGAAGCGAGGAGAACAGGTATACCATCCTCTGCACTCCAACTTTGTACTTACCTACAGTCATTTAGAACGCTACCTTCCAGATCGCTTTAAAGGCTTTATGACGTCATATTAAGTCGTATCGGAAGAACGATTTTTTTTATTTTTTTTATGTACGTTTTACGATAATTTTTTTTTTTACTACATTTGTTTTGTTATTCCTTTTCGACAGCCATTTACTTGTAGTTTTTATTCTACTACTCTAATAACTGAATGTGATACATTTTTCGAAAATATCCTTAAGATGTAGTGTTACTGCACCACGGCTCTTTTAAGTTTTTTCTCCAAGTTATAGGGTGGCTGGCGCGCTACAGACTTGAAAATGTTAAATATTATTTCCAAGCTTGTTCCGTCAGTAAAACAGCTTGTGAATAGTCGTGTAATGTGATTAACCTCAGAAAAACAACAATAATGAGCTTTAGAGCCCACATTAACCTACAAACCCTACATATGTTTTTTGCATATGGTGCTGGGGCTAACTTTCTACGTCACTGGTCCCCGCTTCACATTTCAGAAATCTAGTCATCATCTAATCAATTACACTTACCTTTTTCCATGAAGGCATTGATCCATGCTGACCAGGCTAAAACGCCATTTAGATTATTCAGTGGGTATGCAGGTAAAAGCTAGTCCTCCTTAAACTTCCATGAAAAATAAAATAAATATAGACTGTGGGGAGAAAAACAAATAAACTTGTTGCTCATATAGACTATGGTGTGCATAAAGGGACATTATGCATTGCGTTTAACTTAGAGGTGAACACTTGTCAAGTAAAGATGGCAAGACAATTTACTTCATTGAAACACCTTATTTAAGTTCACGTGATTACCCGCATTCGAGAAATTACCTACAGCTGTATAGAGGGTAACATCTTAGAGGCGCCGACTGTAAAACTGACCTGATTAGCTCCGGTAAAGACGATGACGAGCTCGTAACTCCATCTCTGTAACCGACCTAAATATTCAGTTGAAAATGAATATTTAGCCTTGAAGTGAAAGCCAACAGCACCACCTTGCGTTCATAATGCTTTGGTGCAAGGTTATTTCTCAAATTGCCAATAAACAATTTTTGTATTATATTCTTTTAACGGAAATATGGGATGCATTGCAATCAGCACAGTAATAGGCTTCTGTAGTAGTAGTAGTAGTAGTAGTAGTAATAATAATATAATTATAATCACATTGTTATTTGTATATAATGTAATATTTTGTATATGCAAATAATATTGACTGAGTGTGATTATTACAGCAAAGTTCTTTCTATTGTTTATGTGTAATGACATGATTTTTATAAAGTAACAGTCTATCTATCTGTATATCAGTGTGTATGTACATACATGTATATACATTTATGTATATATATATGTGTGTATATATATATATATATATATATATATATATTGTATAGGTTGATGCTGGAATTTAGCAAGTTTGAAGTAAAGTATTTGATGGATGTATACTGTGTCAGGAGCATTCACTCAGTATCATTATCTCATTTTTGACTGGTTTTGCATCTGATACATACATACACATGTAGGCTATTACAGTTTTTCTCAATCGATTTGGCACTTTTCTACAATGCAATGTAATGTACTTGTTCTCAAAACAGTTAAAAACAATTAGCACAGCCATCTAAACACAAAATTATCTTAACCAAACGGTTCAACTTTACTGCAAAATGAAGCACTGCAATTTTTTCTAGTAATGCATTTATTAAAAGTAAATAGTAACATCAAATCTGTAGGTGTGTTCTCTATTAATTATAAAATACATTCAGCTGTAGATGCACAAATATGCTCATGAAAATAGATGTTTATTGCAATTCTTCAACAGTCAGTTTGGTTTTATTGTGTGTCTAAATGAAATTAAAATTGTTATCCAGCACCTGCTATCACCCATGAGAAAAACAAACAAACAAACAAACAAACAAAACTAATTGCCTTTTTAAACATAAAATCTGTTTGTGCCACCTTTAGCAACAAGAACTGCAAACAAACTTTTATAATATCTAAATCAAAATATCTAAATTTCTCTAATCAAGAAGGATTTTCTAGACAAGCAAAAATGATTGTCTTGTTTTCAGAAAAAAAGAAGTCAAAAGTATTATCATTATTATTATTTCTTAGTTTTTTTTATGTTTTTTCTTAGAACAAGCAAAAAAAGGTATTACTTACCCCATTGGCAGATCATTTTGCTTGTTTCAAAAAAAAATTAGCTTGTGTGCTTGCTTCAAATGTTGACTACTGTATATATATATATATATATACAGTCAAATGTTGACTATATATATACAGTAGTCAACATGTGAAGCAAGCAAACAAGCATTTTTTTTTAAACAAGCAATATATGTATATAAATATATTCGTGAATGCTCTCAACACATAGTATACATCCATCAAATACTTTCACTCTATACTTGCTAAATCCCAGCCTCAGCCCAATCAGAAGTACCGGTACTTAGGTAGAAACCTACACTACATACATACATACATTTAATCTACACTACTTGCTGCACTTGCATCATGGGAGAAAAAATGTAAGGAGGTTGAATCCATGCTTGATAAGTTCCTTATCTCCACAGGCCTCTTCTGTTGTGGCTGGTGGTGTTGTCCTGGACCACCATGTCAATGCTCCTATTCCATTCAAAATAATCTTGATTGTCCACCTGAATGATCTCAAAATTAAATGAACTTAAATTCTGAAAAAAGATTGGACATTTACAGTAAATAACAGAAGTTGTCCCAGGAGGACTAAAAATTTGTTCTATCAACATCATAGTACAACTATTTTTAAAAGTGTTTTGACACAACCCCCTACTACTACACCAGTGCACTCCTCTCTACTCATCTCTTCTACCTTTCCTTGTCCTCTCCTCTTTTCCCACATCCTCCTTTTTTGCTCATCTCTTTCTACCTGTTCCACTCTTCATCTTCTCTCTCATTACACCCCTTTCTCTACCCACTCCACCAGTGGTGAAATAGGCACTGCTAAAGCTACTCAAGAATGTTCTCACTACAAAATGTTTCTTAGTAGTGCGAATGAAACATTTGTGGATTTTTGTTATAAAGAGAGGGTGATTTAAACAACACTAATCATAAAAATAGCAAGACATTGCATATTAAACAGTAAATTGTATTATAAATAATTGGAACTATAAGACTGAATGAGAACATGAAGCATTTTCACACAATGCCAATATCAAATGTAAGCCGAAGCAAAAGTAACGCTAACACACAGGTGTGATAAATGGTGCCATGGCGTCATCTAGTGTTTATTTTCAAGCACAACATGTCATAAGTCATAAGTCATAAGCACAGAACTGCAGATTACAATAATGACAATAGGTGGCAGTAGGTACTTAGATTTGGCTGGGATGATTCTCTTGTTGTAGGCCCTCTGTTGGAGACTTCTGTCATTGTCTTCACATCAGGAGTCCTGCAGATTTGCTGAGGAATTAGTCCAAACCACTGACGCCTGATGGCACTTTAGAGGTCTGGTGATCTGTACAATGCTTCATGAATGTGTTTTGCGCATGAATGCGCATGCACATACGCCATATCATGCAATACTGACGCATAAATTACATACTAATGATTCAAATAAATACAAACAAAAATATATCTTTAAAATACAAACTATTATTTTTGTACAAAACACAGTGATAAATGTAGTGCAAAATGTGAATAGAAAAATAATTAAATTGAAACCATAACACAATTTCTTTTTAATTCACACCTCCACATGTGTACATCTTCTACCGGTGCTTTTTTGACAAAAATGAGCAAAATGTTTATCATGAATCACACTTTCAAGAAAAGCATAAAGGTTAAGCATTGGAAAAAAGTCATTCACAGAAATGATAAATCACTCTTTCTGTTTGCAGTGTCTTTTATATGTGAGGTACATTTGATGTATTTTTATGACTAATCACACCCTCTGTTTCAGTTATTGATAATGTTTATGAAAGGTACACGGAATATATGCAGAAGGTGCAATAGTGCAAAAACGCTAATCAAAGAAGATTGGGGTATTTTAACTAAATTACTGTAAGTCAACTAGGCCTACATGATGACAGATTATAAGGTTCATATTATAGACCAAAGTCATGCATGTGCTACATTTCTCCTGCTCTGCAAGCTGCAAAATGTGCAAAATGTGCACGCATCAGTCTTCCTGTCCTCATTTCTGTCACCCACCCACACACACATGCGCAAACATGCACATCCTGTCTTGCTTGCCTCACAGAAGAGAAAAACAACCACAGACGTCTGTGACGTAGGCAGGAAGTTAGGCATCATGTCTTATTTCTGCACAGCACCCACTTCCTGTGGAAAATAATACTAAACCCTTGATTCAAATCATCCTACTTACCTACTTTCAAAATGATGCCAGAGGTTAGATTCAGTTAACTGAACTATAATTATGTTGAAACTGTTTTCATCACTTTTATTTCTACATAATTCATAGCTTGGTTTCGTGTATTACAGCACAATCATCATGAAAAAAATTATTTGTGCATGTAGTAAAATAATATTAATGTGAACTTCACAATGAGAATGGCATTATATCAACTCCTGCAGTCTTAAACAGTTCATTGCAGTCCATTAAAAAGAGTTTAAACCTTTGACATTCATAAATTTCATGCATTTCCTAATGCAATAAGTTTTTAGATACAATTAGGTCAGATTTAAGAATAAACCGTATACTTACTGGAAATGCATATTCTAAACTGTGAACTTTTTTTCTGATGTTTTACAACAGTTAGGGGTGGATAGTATCAGGACGCAAATTTCCATTTTGTGTTTCTCTGTAACTTCTGGAAAAAGAGTGTGAGATTTTTCCATCTGGTTGTTAATCAGTTTTTTTTTTCTTTTTGGCTTTGTAAAATGCCCTTTTCACTTCATTCAACATTCAGGTTGCTGGAATCCACCTAAAGTACGTAAGAGTTTCATACTTGTGCTGTTTTCATTGTTAAAACCATGCTCTATGTGCACGTAAAAGAATCATTCATGTAATAATATAATATTGGGAGAATTTTTTTAAAAATACATATACTTTATAATCCTACTTTTGCAGTATCATCATCATAAAAAAGGACTGCATACATACTTACATCTCAAGATGTAAGTAATGCTGCAGAAGTAAACATAATTGTCAATTTGAGTTTGATATTAATATAAATATTAGGGCTGTCAAACGATTGATCATGATTAATCACATCCAAAATAAAAGTTTGTGTTTACATAATATATGTGAGTACTGTGTATATTTATTATGTATATATCAATACACACACTTGCATGTGTATATATTTAAGAAAAAAAATGCTATATTTATAAATTAAATATTGTATATTATTAAAATTATATATAATGTAGACAAAATATTTAAAAAATATATACATTATAACTATACACCGTACTCACACATGTATAAACACAAACTTTTTCTCTTTTTTTTTGGATGCGATTAATCACGATCAATCATTTGACACCCTTAATAAATATTGATTTTTCAAACATACAAAACCCTTTGCCCGGTCAAAAGGTCAAAAGAGCAGAATAACCTAGTTAATGACCTAGTTCTGTGATTTATATTTCCCACGAACAAATACAGCTCCATTTAAATATTGTATAATTAATGCTGAAGTATGCTAGTTAGTAGTGCTGTTGTTGTTACAAAACTTGTTTTCAATTACAGGCAAATTACTGATAAATGACACATTGCTAGCATCTAAACCCATAAGAACTATGGTTTCACAATTATTCACATTTGTTTCCTCTTAATTTGCATATTAACATGCAACTCTTTCAAAAAAAACCTTTTTAAATGTATAATGATGGTCATTCCTCTGATCTGAAAAAGGGCCCGTCAAGGGCCTTACAGCATTTAAAGGGCCACCTTGCATTTAAAGAGACGCTCAAATATGAAAAAAAAAAAAAAAAAAAAAAAAAAAAAATAGAGGATACATTGTTGTGACATTGTGTCACTTGATCGAAGGTGGTACTTGGCCTACAATTTGACAGCCACTTCAGCATCGTCATTGTCCTGCCCCTAAAGTGTCTTTCATCACCATGAACACTTTTTATTTTTGCAAAGGTGTAATGAGGTCATCCTGACCTCATGTACTGTAGTTAAGGTCACAAGGCTATATTGCTCACACCTCTCTGTGTGCTGATAGACTTTATAAAGCAGAATGACAACAGACACACTTTCCTTCAGGACAACAGAATAATGGAACTCTAGTTACCATGCTGGTCTGTCTTTATTCTGACGATTTTGTCTTCATCTGTAGTGTCCATAGGTAGACTTTAATTTTAAAAATGAATAATAGACATTACATAGCATGTGACATTAATACAATTTTTATTGTCATAAACTCATTTTAAAAAAACAGAACAACTTTTAGACTGCAGCACAATGCAGATAATCAGAACAAAATATGAGATTAAATAAACCATCCATTGCAAGATGCTAATATACTTACATGAATATTTTAGTAGCCTATTTATTTTGTCCTCGAATTTAGATGACACAGAAAAACATCAACAGGAAGTGTGAGTGATTTTGTTTGCGTGGAAAACAGGTGCTGTGGATGTGGGCTTTATGTCTGTGTGGGGTTTACAGGCATATCTGACAGCTGGTCTCGATCTCTGATCTCGAGAGCTCGGTTTTCCGCTTCACACAGCTCTGGTTTTAAACCATGGAAAACGCAACACACTTCCCGGATGATGTGGACAAGTTTAGAAATTTGGGCGTGTACGTTTTTTGCCCGTTATTTACAGATGTTGCTTTAAAAAAAAAGAAAACGTTTAGCCCTAAAGGACTGGTTTTTACATAACTAATTGACAACTCCAAAAGTTGTGATTTTAACATTTTATTAGTTTTAAAACAACACTAACTCTGTACAGTACATTTTCATGTAACATTCTCTATACAGTGCGTATAAATGTTAACACTATTCCAGCTTTGCATTATACTGTAATTCTCATGCTTTTATACCAAAATTCAGTCTGAATCAGAATTGGAATCAGAAACCTGTTCTCAACACACCAATATAAAAGAACATCTCAGAATACTGAGAACATAAATAATATAGACCTGTCTACTTTACACGTATCCTTATACATTTATTATTCCTATTATTCATAAAAATTGTGTATTGAGGAGGTCTTCCCATGTTGTATCTATTATAATTACTTTTTTTTTAAATGCTGGGCAATTATTAATCGCGATTAATCGCATCCATTCAAAATAAATGTTTTTGTGCACATAACATGAGTGTGTGTACTGTGTATATTTATTATGTACTGTATATATAATTACTCACACATGCATATTTATATTTAAGAAAAATATGTTATGTTTATATATTAAATATATTTAAATGCAATATAAATTATATGAATATAAATATATACATGTAAATATTTTCAAAATATATACTGTATGTGTGTGTCTTTATATATACATAATAAATATACACAGTACACACACATACATTATATAAACAAAACCTTTTTTTTGGATGTGATTAATTGCAATTACTTGTTTGAACCGCACTAATTTTTTTTGCTAAAACTTTTGTTCACAAATATCCACGACTCAACATTGCATGTCCAAAAGGAAACAATCCTACAAAATGAAATGTAATTTTCAATATGAATTTAATATTCATACAAATATATTAAACTCTCTACCCAGCCTTAACTCAAAAGAACCTGTCAAAAATAGGTCAAAAGATCAAAAGAGCAGAATAACCTAGTTAATGTTCTCTTTAACTTGTATCACTACAACTCTATAATCATTTGTATAATTTTTCTGATATTATCACTGTGCATTTATTTCAGTTGTGATTATGAAACTTTTATCAATTAAGACAAACTGACACACACACACACTCAAAAGTATGTGTGAGAAAGCACATGCATGTGAGTGCGAACTGTGAGTGAGTGACCTGTGAGTGACATGTTTGTGTATGAAGCATCGGTCCGGGTGCTCAGCATGATAACCATCTGCCCCTGTCGGTCATCAGATCACATACAGCAAGTCAACTTCACTCACTGATGTGCTGCCAGTCCTGTGTTATGGAAACACAAATTGAGACATAAGATGTAATACACTATTATCTTTAACTGACTGCTTAATAATAAAAAGAATAAACAATAGACGGAGAATAGAAGGAGAAAAAAAGTGGCCTGGAAATTAAATATAAACCTTCACAACACATAACATCATTCCAGTGCTAAAAAATATTATAATATATGCTGATACTCTTTGTGTACAGATAGGAAATGCAGGTTATTTCTTATTTACTGTACGGATGGATGGATGGATTTTGGCCTAAAATTTTATGTTTTGTGAGGCGGTGAAACCTCTTGTCCATATTTGTCATAAAAGGTCTTATGCAGACATCTGTAATCATCATCGTGGGGCCAAACAGGGGAGGCCCCACCACTAGTCCCATTTGACGGGACTTTTGAAGCGACCTAAAGCCACCTTTCGACAGTTACAGTATGAGTGCTATTGTGTAAGTGCACTATTCACTGTAAGCCATAACTGGGTCATTCAAAGTGTGTATATATTCTTGAATGAAAAAAATAAAATAATAAAAAAAACATTAAAAAAAGAAACATGATTCATGTTAGTGGAGTTTCATGCATTGTTCAGTTCTAGAACAGCTTGATACACAAAAGAGTGTTTTAGTCAATCTTGGGACCTTGAAACGCCTGTTAGATGGTAAAAGTGCAAATTCATTATGCAGCACGTGACGTCTATCATAACTCCAGATACTTCTTCTATTCCTACCTGTTTAATATTTTTTATTATTAAAGCAAAACTAAATAAGTAATTAATATTATAAAGAATTTTAGAAGAGTATTTTGTCCCTCCAAGTCATGTAAATATTTGTCCCTCCATAGCCCCTTTCACACATACAGACTTTACCGGTAAATTACCAGTAAACTGCCATTAAAAGATATGTGTGAACAGGATCTTTTCAAAAATACCAGTGAATT
>JAHKKF010490453.1:0-17945 GCA_019740295.1 Labeo calbasu | reverse complement strand
TAACTGGTTGCAGGTGTGATTACTATATTGCCCACACCTGTTACTTGCCACAGGTGTGTCTAAATACAAATTACAGGAGCATCACATGCTTGAAAAGCAATTATGTTTTACAATTTTGACAAGGTGCCAATACTTTTGTCCAGTCCATTTTTGAGTCCTGTGTGAAATTTGATAAGTTTGACTTTTCTTCTGTGTTTTTTTGTGTTGTTGCAGTGCAAACAAAAACAATAAGCACGTGAATACCAAACATTTGGTATGCAAAAAAAAAAAGTGTTGCATTTTTTTTGGCCATGACTATATATATATATATATATATATATATATATATATATATATTACTGAGCCTAACTCATTCCTTCTGTACATTTCCATTAGTGACTGCTGACAGAAGATCAGCTTTTTTAACTGAAATGTCAGGACACATGAGGGTCTGATGACAGTGGGGTCATGGCAGCAGTGATTCAGAGCAGCACACACATGCTCAGAAAGTCTTCCTAGAAATGGCCAGACTGAATCAGCATGACAGTCAACTAATAAGGAAGGGCCCGTATAAACCAGGCCTGACCCCCCATAAGGCCTCAATGGGCCACGGCGGCCTCCCCACCCCTGCCATTAACAGTCTGTGTGTCAGAGTCGGCCCCTCCAAACAAGCGCTCATTAGAAATCTCGCCCCAAGTCTTTTTCCGCTTGTTTCTTCAAGCTGGATCACATTATTTGAGTGAGTGCCTTTTGCTCCCCAAATTTTCTAAAACTATTTAGATAACAGATAGCAGGATTCAGTTCCCGTTACTGAATGTTTTCAGTCTGTAATGGCCGATTGTAAAGGAAATGGAACAACTATTTTTACAAGTGGATGCAAAAGGTGTGAAACTAAACAAATGATTTAATGGAGTCAGTGAGCGAGTGGAAAAGTTAATGAGTGAAATTGTTTGTAAGTTTGACTTTGTTTTATGTGTGAGATTGTGAGGGTGTCAGTAAAGCTGAACTTATCTTTCAGCTCACAATCGTTTTGGGGTTTTGTAAGCGTTGTTGTAACCAAACAACATCCGGGTTGTGGGAAGTTCATATCATTCCACTAATATTATCTTTACCATTAATGAATACATGTTTAAAGCAATGATAGATATCTAGATCTAAAAATAAAATGAAAGATCTAATATTTATATATGATTAAATTTCACCTTTATGTAAATTGCTCCACTAAATTATATTTAATATTGTTCCACTAAAATCATCTTTATAGTAGGGCTGTCAAATGATTAATCGCGGTTAACCGCATACAAAATAAAAGTTTGAGTTCGCCTAATATATGTGTGTGTACTATGTGTAATTTTTATGTATATATTAATACACACAAATTAATGTATACATTTAAGAGAAATATGTTATTTATGTACAAAATATTTTTATTTATATATAATATAAATTCTATAAAAAATATAATAAACGCATATGCTTGTAAATGTTTTTTTTAAATATATATACATGTATGTGTTTGTATTTATATATACATAATAATTACACACAGTACACACATATATTAGGCAAACTCAAACTTTTGACAGCTCTACTTTATAGTAATTTTGGTAATGCTAAATGAATTGCTGCATTTCATTTTACTGCGAAGTATTTATAGATTGCACTGTTATATTTTATAGTTATTATAGTGTATCCATCAATATTTTGAATTAACATTTTTATATTTTTATATTTTCAAATTTTCAATTAATTTTTAGTTGAAATTTTAGTAATTTTGTTTTGTGTTTTTGTATTAATACTTAGGTTTATTTTTATTTCAGTTTTATTTATTCATTCATTTATTTATATTTAATTACTAATTTTATTGCTTCAACAAACTTATTTCAGTTAGTTGCCAAGGCAAAAAAAAAATCATCTTATATTTATATTTTATTATATTTCAGCTTTATATCAGAAATATATAAAAATGTTTTTAATAGTTTTTGTTAATGATAACAATAAACCTGATCATTTGTATTAACCCTTTAACTGTCACTCCCATTTTTGAACACAGACATAAAAATGCAATTTAAGTCTATCCAGACTTAAATTTGTATAATTCATGAATGAAAACATTTTGTAATATGATTTTGATGTACATTTTCCATGGTAATGCAATGTCTGAATTTAAAATGACTTTCAAAGGATGAATTTTGAGATTTTAAGTTTTGAACTGATATATAATTTCTTATGGTTTCAAAATTGTGATATGGAAAAAGGCAACGAAGAAAGTCTTTTGTGACAAAGGTCAGAAATCATGTTATGATGTAGTCACTCTTGACATGTATTAATCTATTACTTTTCCTACATAATTTGTAACAAAAATATGGTAAAATATATTTTGGAGTCTTAGACCTTTCCAATGATGTACAGTTTGTCATGATTAGATTGGTATTTATTTGTAATATGGTAAAGTAAACTTAGGTGTCCCACAGAGGGGACGGTGACAGTTAAAGGCTGTCTATAAATCTGCAATTTATATTAAAAAGGCAGTCATTTTATGATAATAACTGCATTAATGAGAATCATCAATAAGAACAAAGAAATTACAAAAAAAAAAGAGAGAAATGTTTATATTATAACTTCTAGATGCATCATGAGATCATGCTTAATTATTATGAAAGTAATATTGCAATGCAATATATACAAAAAAAAAGGAATAAAAAAAATTTGGACCTTAAAACTTGCAAAAAAAATGCAAAATATAATTTCTTATCTTTTTTCTTTTGATTTTGGGTTTCACCCTCAGTTTTGCCTCTTGTGAACATAAAACACATCACAAGCTGCTCTGCAGGAGGATAACAAAATAGACTTTATTTCACAGGATTAGAGGTTATCCATTTTATATGCTTTTAATATGTTTTTTAGAGTATTTTATTTAAATACAATACAAATAAATAATTTATTTACTTCAAAGCAGTCCAAAACAGTTTTCAGAAGATACAAATTTCCCATATACATCCCCATTATCTCTTTCTCCGTGCGACGCATGCAGCCTCAGAGCCAGTCCTACAAGATGTTCATGTCCATTAGAAAGTAATGAAAGCAGACGTTCTTAGACACATGTTCCTATGAAAGAGAACACTCTTGCACACATAATCCATAATTTTAGATTACTGGAATGATGCACAATGGAAATGAAAGCCTGCATTGATGAATGTTTACCATTTAATATCAACTGGCATAAGGATGAAATTTTATCTAGTGCCAAGAACCAAAGAGCAAACGCTGAACCATCCCAAAGGAGAGTCGCATGTGGACAAAGTCTTTATCACCAATCTCTCTCCATCCCATCAGCATTATGAACAAAAGTCACACCAATATGGGTAAGAAGTGTGTAGCTGTGTTCTTCCTGCGGTTTTTTCTCCCACGCAGAGGCCTTCCACGAGCGCTCAGACCTACAAACATCTGGCGGGTATTGTTCTTCCATGCGGCAGATGCATATGTGTTATACCCATTCTCCTCGATGCGCTCCTTCAGACGGCAGTTCATATCGTAGTTTCTCTGAAATGCATGAAATAAAGAGTTATTACATTTCTGCTGGTTTTTAAAACATAGCAGCCGTTTTCTGCTTTCTGTCAGCTTTAACCAGATGTAAATATATTACCTATCCATCTGATTGATCGATCTAGACCGTCTTTTGTTTGCAATCTTGGAGCAGCTTGAAACCATTTAAATGGATTCACTTGTTAATGGTAAAAGTAATGCTAAAATAAGCAATTTTTATGTTTTCCCTCAAAAAAGGGACTGTAAGAATTCAGTCAACAAAATGACTGTAAGAATTCAGACTACTGCAACACAGTCTCAACCAATGGCATGAGTGTGGGGCGGGGCTATGTTTTTGTTTGACCAATGATAATATATAGTGCTGCATAAATTAAACGTTTGTGTTTTTTTTAAGCAGGTGTAATTAAAAAGTGTGTTTTTTTTTTTTTGGTACTCATTGTGAGACACCTAAAATAAAAGCTATACATTTCTGTATATGGAGTCCTATTTATACTGTGAAAAATAGCAATAATATAAATATGTGAAAAAATATTATCTTTATATTAAGAGAAATATAAGCTATAAACAAATATATAAAACAGAACAAAAAATGCAATAACAATATAATAATAATTGTAAAAAAAAATGTAGTAAAACTGTAATAACCCCTTATTTATTTATTTATTTAATAAATAATCATATATATATTTATATACACATACATACATACAGTCAAGCCAAAAATTATTCAGACACCACATATAATTTTTGATAGGACACTATAGTTGATTTATGTATGTAGTTTATATAGTTTACTTTGACATTTTATATCCAAAATCCTTCATACAGTGGACTACCAGTAAAACTGATAAAAATTTGAGATCAAAAATTTGATCTGACATAATAATAATTTCTCACATGATAATAATCTGTGTCTGAATAAATTTTAGTTTGACTGTAATTCATTTGTAATTATTTTATTTTATTTTATTCACCAGCACCCCCTTGTGGACCCTAGAGATCCCTTTAATCTCTGCTGAAAACCCCTGGACTAAATTGCTTAGTCATGTCTATATTTTTATGAATAGTTTTGAGGTTGATACTCACCGCTCCATAAAGATCTCCCTTCTTATTGATAGCCAGGTAAAGGTTACTGCCGATACCTCTGATGGCAACGATCCCAACATCCACTGAGGTGATCTCCAGAATACCTGAAATACACAACATATTATCTATTAATGTAAAAATGGAGGCTTTCATTTGAAAAGCGCAAATCCTGCTTAAGAAGTTTTTTAAAATGCATATTTTCAGTTTTCATTTAATGTTTAGTAATTTTGTCATGTGCTTTAGTCATTTTTATTAGTTGTTTTGTTAATATTGCTATTTAGGTTAAATGTTAACAATTTTTAAAATATTTGAATTGTAGTTTTAGTTCAGATTTAGCTAGCATCCACCCAGAAAAGCTTCGCAACCACAGAGCAACATCTTGAAACCATGGCAGTGAGTTTTGCATGTGCAAAAAGTCCTTAAATGTTCAAATTTTTCTGGTCGTGCTTTAAAAACTCTTTAAAGAAATAACGTTTTTGGCGAACAATTGAAATAATGTGTTGGTTTGTGTGTAGAGGTCAGAGGTGAAATGACAGTTTTGGTTGACCTTTGCTCATCTGCGCATTTTAATTCAGCTCCTAAAACAGCGAACACACACACTCTCTCTCTCTCTCACATGGGAGCATGTGACGCCTGGCTATCGGAGCCTGATAACCCCAGCGGCTGTGGGTGTGAACCCTGCGGCTGGAGTTGTGGGGGGTTTGCTGCGGCTGCCCTTTGATCAGTGCAAATGTGTCGAAAGATGCTTCTATCATGACAGCTAAAGTCGCCACTCAAAACAGTTCTGCTGCCCCCCTACGAAGAGGAAGATGCACTGGAAACTTCCTCTGTACAGCTACTCACAGATCTGTGTTTGTATTTCTCTCAAAATCACTCCTGTCCACTGTGGCTAAGTTTAATGTTTGTATGCATGTCTTTATATGTGATACTGTATATCAGTCAATATTTGTTTTTCATAATTATCAGTATCAGTTTGATTAGGTGGATAATGGATGCAGATAATTAGCAGCTGTGAAAGATCAACTTTTGTCTTAAATGTTTGTCCATTTGTTTGAAGTCAAAAGTTTACATACACCTTGCAGAATCTGCAAAATGTTAATTATTTTACCAAAATAAGAGTTATTTTTTTTATTACTGACCTGAATAAGATATTTCACATAAAAGACATTTACATATAGTCAACAAGAGAAAATAATAGTTGAATTTATAAAAATTACCCTGTTCAAAAGTTTACATACACTTGATTCTTAATACTGTGTTGTCACCTGAATGATCCACAGATGTGTTTTTTGTTTAGTGATAGTTGTTCATGAGTCCCTTGTTTGTCCTGAACAGTTAAACTGCCTGCTGTTCTTCAGAAAAATCCTTCGGGTCCCACAAATTCTTTGTTTTTTCAGTATATTTGTGTATTTGAACCCTTTCCAACAATGACTGTATGATTTTGAGATGCATCTTTTCACGCTGAGGACAACCGAGGGACTCATATGCAACTATTACAGAAGTTTCAAATGCTCCAGATGTAAAAACTATGCATTAAGAGCAGGGGGTGAAAACTTTTTGAATTGGAAGACAAGGGTAAATTTTACTTATTTTTTCTTCTGGGAAACATGTAAGTATTTTCTGTAGCTTCTTGAAGGGCAGTACTAAATGACAAAATATGATATTTAGGCAAAATAAAATGTATACATCTTCATGCTGTTCAAAAGTTTTCACCCCCCGGCTCTTAATGCATTGTGTTTCCTTCTGGAGCATCAGTGAACGTTTGAACCTTCTGTAATAGTTGCATATGAGTCCCTCAGTTGTCCTCAGTGTGAAAAGATGGATCTCAAAATCATACAGTCATTGTTGGAAAGGGTTCAAATACACAAAAATGCTGATAAACCAAAGAATTTATGGGACCTGAAGGATTTTTCTGAAGATCAGTAGGCAGTTTAACTGTTCAGGACAAACATCTGCATGTTTTCTATTGTAGTATGTTGTCCGATTTCACTTGTGTAGAATGTAAAATTCAACTTAAGTGTTTAAAATACGTTTTTCAACACCGGCAATCAGCTTGATTTTTGGCCCAAACAGTAAAAAATACCCATACTGTATCAGCATTATTTGTGAATATGACCAAGCGAATGTGTGCGCAGGTAGTGTGTGCACTCATCTGTCCGTGTACGTGTGTGTGTGCGTGTGTGAAGTGGCTCCATTGGGGTTTCAGGTTGCAGGTATCAAGTGAGATGGTAAAACTATCTGAGTGCTCTGTGTCCTCTCAGCGCTGGGATGAAAGCATGAAAGGAAGGAACAACACAGACAGGATGACAGTGAGACGGATTAGAGAAGCTTCAATGATCAGTGATCAAAGACGAGAGAGACGACAGCAGACCGGAGCCCACTGCAAAAAACTCAATGAAGCTCCCACACACACACATTCAGGCCCGAACCACCAACATGTTCACGTGAAGCATAAATACATGGCTGACGTACACGCATGTCCGCCTGCCATATGTTTGTACCACACACATACACATCAACCAGAACCAGGTACATCAAAGGTAAGGATGTTGTACTAGTCAAAAGTTGATCGAAATCATTTTAATCTAAAGGCTAATATTAGAAAGTTCTATAAATTGTAATATTTCTTTACAAAACTACTTTTTTATAGATGATTTGGAGCAGATAGCAAAGTAAAAGCAGTCAGTAAGTGTCCATCATATCAGAGTTATAGTTAACTAAAATTAAAACCATAAAAAGACATTTTCGTTACCTGAAATACCATACAATACAATATTAACTGAAATAAAAAATAAGTATTTTATTGACTCATTTTCATTTAGCTTAACTTGATGTACTAAAATAACTAAAACTAAAAATTAATGAATAAATAAATACAATTAAAAATTAAAAATTTATTAAAATTCTAAATTCTATTATTAAAAACTGTAATAGTATCAAACTGTAAACTTGGTGTACAAACAATTTTCACTCAAGAGCTACTAGTAAATTTTTACTAATAATTACAATTGAAAGTAACACACTGAATTAAATGTGAAATTTTTGAGGTATAAAGACTGAAACTTTTTTTTTTTGGTCATTACATAATTCCCATACGTCCATTTGTGTCATTTCATAGTTTTGATGACGTTACTATTTCTAATAATGAAAAAAAAAATAGAGCTAATTTCTACATAAAGCCTCGCTTTGAAGTTCCATGTCAGCGAGGCCACACTTAACTAACCACAAAAAAGAACTTGGAGAACAAGCCAAGCCATTACAGTAAATGTGTTTGTAATCCCACCTCCATTTAACGCATACAAGCCAAACACCTGTGAGAGCGACCGAAATGGAGAAAAACCTCAGCAGATGTCGAGCAGCACACCAGGAGGTCAAGTTTAAACTGGGCTTATTTGCTGGTTTTTCTTGTTTTCCAGAGCACGTCATGCTCTGCTGCATGTTACTAAACGCTGCGTCGTTGGCTTGCAGTTGTTTGCGCAGACATGCATTTTCCACAGCGCTGTGCCAAAACCGACTGTTTTTTGTGTGCTGGCATTATGTCTGGTGCCTAAAAAAGCAAAATAAACAGTTGTAGTTTTTGAGGGCGAGGAAAACAGCATTGCGCAAATCATTGCATCATGCCTATGTGTCACTGATATTGAGGCGTTGGCGTTGATTTTATTGTGTTGTGGAGTTGTGAAGCCATCTGTGGCACACATGGCAGCGATCTTGCACCGTACTGGTGGTCTCCTGTACGTCCGGCTCATGCCTGAAGCGTCCTGACTGCTTCCTGCGACAACTACAAAGAGGATGTTTGAAGACATGATAGTGGACTATGGTTCAGACGCAACAAATAAACCATTCTGCTATAACTGATATTTAGTCTTTCCTTGCATATAAATAAGCAAAATAAGTACTTACAGTGTCCAAAAAACATGGTATTAACACTGTACATGTTTTTTAAAAAGAATTCTACCTTTGCATATATTGTGCAATAAATAATAAATGGTATTACCACTATGATTTACCATAGTATGTTGGGAAAAAACAACAAAAAACACAGTATTACCACTGTACATGTTAAAAATGTGATTTACCCTAGTATATGCTGCGAAAAACAAGAAAAACAAACAAAAAGTGGTATTACCACTGCACGTGTTAAAAATACAATTTAGTATGTTGAGAAAACAACAACAAAAAATATGTATATTTTAAAAAACATGGTACTAACACTGTACATGTTAAATATATAATTTAGTATTTGTTGAGAAAAACAACCAAAAACATGGTATTACCACTGTGTGAAAAAACATGGTTTTGTCACTGTACATGTTAAAAAATACATGGTATTGCAACTGCACATGCTAAAATACATGGTATTACCAATGCACATGTTTAAAAAAAACATTATATTGCCACTGTACATGTTAAAAACATGGTATTGCCACTGTACATGTAAAAAAACATGGTATTGGCACTATACATGTTAAAAAAAAATTGTATTACCAATGTACATGCTTAAAAAATCATGGTATTGCCACTGTAGATGTTAAAAACATGGTATTACCAATGCACATGTTAAAAAACATGGTATTGCCACTGTACATGTTAAAAACATTGTATTGCCACTGTATGTGTTAAATAAAACAAGGTATTACCAATGTACATGTTTGAAAAATCATGGTATTGCCACTGCACATGTTTAAAAAACATGGTGTTGCCACTTTATATATTTAAAGAAAACATGGTTTTGCTACTGTACATGTTAAAAAACATGGTATTACCAGTGTACATGTTTAAAAAATCATGGTATTACCACTGTAGATGTTAAAAAACATGGTATTACCAATGAACATGTTAAAAAAAAACATGGTATTGCCACTGTACATGTAAAAAAAACATGGTATTGCCACTGTATATGTAAAAAAAAACATGGTATTGACATTGTATAAGTTAAATATCAAAGATGGTATTGCCAATGTACATGTTAAAAAACATTGCATTACCACTCTGCATGTTTTAAAAAACCATGGGTATTGCCACTGTACATGTTAAAAAAACATGGTATTGCTGTTGTAAATGTAAAAAAAACACATGGTATTTCCACTGTAAATGTTAAAAAAAACATGGTATTGCCACTCTATGTTAAAAAAAAATAGTATTACCACTGTACATGTTTTTAAAAAAAACGTTATTGCCACTGTATGTTAAAAAACATAGTATTACCACTATACATGTTAAAAAAATACATGCTATTGCCACTGTTAAAAATATAATTTAGTATATGTTAAGACAAAACAACAAAACATAGTATTACCACTGTACATATATACTGTCTAATATATATATATATATATATATATATATATATATATATATATTTGTTGTTTTTTTTTTTTTGAAAAACAAAAACAACAGAATATTTTTTTTTAAATACTATGCTAGTACCATTTTAGTTCAGACCTTTTACTCAAGTGACACTCTTAATCCAGTGCATAGATAAACTTCACTGTATTTGTTTCACTAATTGTCTTTTTTAGCATTTGGTTTAGTTAGCATGAGCCATTATTAGCATCAAACACCATTCCAGTCAGACAGACAGCAGACTCCTGCTTTATCAAACAGCATCAGGATACACGTGGGACAGCTTTACACTGGAATCCCCATAAAAGCTCATAAATCTGTTGGAGTCTCTCACAAGGACAGACCAGACGCTGCGTTAAACACCCCCACTGCGCTATAATCATTAGTCTGATTCAATTCCTCAGGACTTTTACATACAATTCAATCTGGCATCCACAGTATGGGACACCAGCAAAGTTACAGTTTTCAATGTCTAACTGTTTTAGCGTAAAACAAATAATGCTAAAATCTATTGTGAGACGTTCAACCAGTTTAAATCTAATAAAATTACAACTGGTGTTACAGCTGTACACAGAAAAATTATTTTGTAAAAAAGGAAATGAAATGTGCTGTTGCTACCTTAGTTGACATGAAACTTTTGTTTACTTATTTATTTATTGACGTATTTCTGAATGTGAAATAGGATATGAAACAGGACAAAAACAAGTAAATAAATGACAACAAAAATAAACAAAACTGATTGCAAAACAATCTTGAAAATTAGGAGTTCTAAAGTTGCTTCATAGACTCTTCTTGATAAAAGATAAAAGACAGACCACGTTTCAGATGTGACCCTTAATAATTGCTTTTCATCCCTTGATTTCAAAATGCATTTATTTTATACTAATATAGTTCAAGTCTATTAACACATTTTTACTGACATATCACTCAAGACTTGCTGATATAAAAATTGTAATTTAACTTAAATTAAATACTACTTGTGCACAATGCACATTTCTTAATATTAAGCCTGAAATATGTTTTAATGTCACTATTGATGAGGATTGTATGATCTTTAAATAATACTGATCTTTAAATGCAAAATATTTAAAGTGTACCTAAAGTATACTTGCAATAGCTCCACTTTAGCAGTCAAATATACTTAAGCACATCTTTAGTTGGACCTCAGCACTACTTTCGCTTAAGTGCATTAAGTAGAAAATTAGTTGTTCCAATTTAGCAGACTTTAAATATACCAGTTTAGTATACTAAAAGTACAATTGCAGGGTATTTTTATTAAGTACATAATATGTAAATGTATTTGTAGTATACTTAGCGTGAAATAAATATATTTTAAATACACTGTAGTATATTTATTTTTCACTATACATTTTAACATTTATAAATATAACATTTTATTTCAATGTACATTACTGTTTGAAAGGCTGGGGTTGTAATTTTAATGAAAGAAATACCTTGTGCTGATTTCTATTAGAATGTATTGTAAAATGTAATTTATTCCTGTGATCAAAGCTGAATTATCAGCATCATTACTCCAGTTTTCAGTGTCACATGATCCTTCAGAAATCATTCTAATATGCTGATTTGCTGCTCACGAATGTCTGATTATAAATGTTCAAAACAGTCATGCTGCTTCATATTTTTGTGGAAACTATGATACATTTACAATAACACAATGGCCTGCATCTAAAGTTTTCTGGAAAAACATATTTATTCATACATTTGTGAGATGAGCTGCTAAAGTTGTGCATCATGGTCATCAGAATGATGTCATATCCCTCATAAGCCCATTGTTTGTGTTTTTCCCAGCCAGCGGTGTCTTTTCAAACGCGTGACATCATTCAGCAGCACAAAGGCCAGTGTTTCCCAAATCATGTCTTGCCTAAGGACAGCATCACTACTGCAGTATCCATTTCCACCAACACTGGATCTGCGTTATAAAGACTAGTGTAATTTCACCCGCCGAGGATTATTCTTTTGTCGGAGCCCATTGCTGAACGTGAAAGACGCTCACCTTTGATGTGTCACTGGCGATATTCACATCACGCCATTCATGAAACTCTGCCTGCAGACTAACAGTAGCTGCACTGTTTCTAACTCGCATGTAGATGGATGTGATGCACTATAAACACATATAAATATGAATAAATATTAGCAGGATAACTGTTTTAAACAGTGATAATAAGAAGAAATGTTTATGTAGATCACCACAAAATGATTTCTGAAGGATCATGTGACACTATAGCCTGGAGTAATGATGCTGAAAATTCAGCTTTGCATCACAGGAATAAATTACATTTTAAAATATATTACAATAAAAAGCAGTTATTTTAAATTGTTATAATATTTCACAATATTACTGTTTTTACTGTATTTTTTTAATGAAGTATAGGCAGCCTTGGTGTGCGTTAAAGTGTTTTCAAACATTTCTTATCAAATTCCGCATTTTATAGCTCTGTACTCGTACCGTGTGTCAACAATTGTCTCATTTGTGCCTATTTTTACTTTCTTCAGGATAAACATCTGAGATGAAGTTGATATGGTGGAGCAGTAACATGTTCCTCTGGGATCACATGTTGATCGCTGTCACATTTGTTTTGCTCGTTCTCACCGTCAGGAACTTTAACCAAATGTGATGTTTGAGTCTCTCAAGAGGCTCTTTAGGGCTGGTTAAAGTTGAGAGCAGTTAAGTGAGAACATGTGTATTAACTGCTGCTGTTCCTGACACACACTGTAAGCTCACTCCTATAGACATAAGAGCAACCAGCTGTGCTGTACACCGCTTAAATTAGCTACTCGCTTGTGAATAAATGAGTTGTGAAATTCAGAAAGACAGAGTTAAAATGGAACAGAGCTATAGAGAGATAGAGAGATGTATGTTTAGTTTAACATTCATATTTGCTCATTAAAACATAAAACTACAGCTTACCAATTTAAAACACACTGACATCATATTTTTTTTTTTTTTGTTTTTGGGCAGTGTGAGTTTTATCATCCAGCAGGCGGAATGGGTCTGATCACCTGATGATGATTGCTGATGATGTTTGATTTTAGCTGGGCGTAGTTTGCGTAGTCTGGTTGAGTGCTGTGTGTCTGTTGTTTTATCACAGATGAGACTATCAGAAGGAAACTGACACACACACGCATAGATCTGACAGACATTTCCTCTCAACGCCTGATCACCTCTGAGGGCTTGATTACATGTTTACACAGCCAGATGTCACAGTGATGTCTGATGTTAGGCAAACACACGTTGCCCCCTAACAGGGACAGCTCAGCTGGCTGGTACATTTCCATGCTGATCTCAAATGAACTAATATTGCAATCAGAGTGTTCACTTTCTTGAATGTTTAGAAAAAAGATTTTAATAAAACTTTTATACAAAAACAGTGTATAAAATAGAGGCTAAAAAGGTCAAATCAAACTTTTATTGCTTAGAGGTTGCTCTTTTATAGCTTAAAATACTTTCCAATATGTTTCATTAATTTTTCTCCTAAAAGAAGAAATAAGACACAAAATGAGTGAATAGTTGTCATATACTCTTACTACGCTCTCAGAAAAAAAGTACAAAAGTTGTCACTGGGACGTACCTTTTCAAAAGGTAGACTTTTGTACATTTTAGGTACTAATATGCACACTTTAGGTAATAATATGTACACTTTAGGTACTAACATCCACACTTTAGGCACTAGTATGCACACTTTAGGTACAAGTATGCACACTTTAGATACTAATACAGACACTTTAGATACTAATATTTAAGTACTACTGTGTACACTTTAGGTAGCCTACTAATATGCACACTTTAGGTACTAATATGTACACTTTAGTTACTATATGTACACTTTAGGTACATGCACACTTTAGATACTAACATGTACACTTTAGGTACTAGTATGCACACTTTAGATACTAATGTGCACACTTCAGGTACTAATATACACACTTTGAGTACTAATATGCACACTTTAGGCAGTAGTATGCACACTATAGGTCCTAGCATGCACACTTTAGGTACTAATATGTGCACTTTAGATACTAAAATGTACACTTTGGGTACCAAAATGTACACTTTAGGTACTAGTATGCACACTGTAGATACTAATATGCACACTTTGGGTACTAGTATGCACACTTTAGGTACTCATTTCTTTAGGGTAGGTTTCACTTACATTTTTTATACATTTTATATGATATTACTGTTTTATTGTTAAGTGTTTTGAATGTATGTTTTCTTTTTTCTTTTTTGTTTTTTTTAAATAATTTTTATATGGTGTAGTTTGATGTTTTATTTGCTTATGTAAAGCGCTTTGAGAAATAACAGGCCCTATCGAAAATAAATATTATTATTATAAGATTATTATAGTATGCACAGTTTAGATACTAGTATGCACATTTTAGGTACTAATATGCAAATATTGGGTACTAGTATGTACACTTTAGGTAGTAATGTGCACACTTTAGGTACTAATATGCAAATATTGGGTACTAGTATGTACACTTTAGGTAGTAATGTGCACACTTTAGGTACTAATATGCATACTTGAGATACTAATATGATCACTTTAGGTACTAATATGCATACTTGAGATACTAATATGATCACTTTAGGTACTAATATGCATACTTGAGATACTAATATGCTCACTTTAGGTACTATTATGTACACTTTAGGTAGTAGTATGCTCACTTTAGATACTAGTATGCTCACTTTAGGTACTTATATGTACACTCTAGGCACTAACATGCTCACATTAGGTACTAATATGCTCACTTTAGGTACTAATATGTACACTTTAGGTAGTAGTATGCACACTTTAAGTACTTATATGTACATTCTAGGCACTAACATGCTGACATTAGGTATTAATATGTACACTTTATGCACTAATATGCTCACTATAGTTACTAATACAGGGACTTTAGGTAATAATACGCACACTTTAGGTACTAATATGAACCTTTAAGTTACCCTCATGGAACCCTTTAGGTACAAAGATGTACTTTTTAAAAAGGCACTGCCCCAGTCACAGCTTTGAGATATCTCAGCACAGTTTGAGACCTTGTTGAGATCTCTCTTGACCAAAGGAGACATCCTGGGCTCTTTTTGTGAAAGGAAAATTCTGAGAATTACCAGACATCTCACTGCTGTCTATGAGAAACAACTAAGACATTAAAAAGAAAGTTTGATTTAAAAAGCACCAGACACAACAGCCACACACGCCTAAATCAAGATGCCCCGTGGCCTTAAAAAGGAAGGGATGTCAGTGCGAGACACCAGACAAACACAAACACACACACGCAGAGGAAACAGGAAGACCCTTATCTGCACATGGGCTCCATATGAGTAATGGCTAATTAACTTGTTCTGCGTAAAACACAGAAAACACATTGTGCATCTCGCTGATGGGCTCATAATATTTGAAAACAAACCAGACACGATCTAATAACAGATCCATGACTCTGTTAGGTATATATAGCCATCACAAACATAAGCTTAACCTTTGATCACAGTATAAAGGATGTGTTTCCTCCTTTGCTGTGTCAGGGGAAACATTTACGGCAATATGTGGGTTAATTGCTCTCAGGTTTCTGGGTGTCAGGACACAATTATGCATTTAGAAGGATACTGCAGCCAACAGCACCATTCCTTAACGGCCCATTAAATTTGTTTGGTTTATTTGAGCAGCTAATTTCATTTATGGGGTTTAAATATTAGTAATATTATTCCTGTGTGGTTCATTAAGACAAAACAGCCTGCTCCCTGAATTTAGTTTTGCATCAGGTGTTTTGCTTACATATATAATTATTTGCCATTTGCAAAAAGTTACTAACAAATATTGCAGGCTACATAAATGTTGACAGAAAAGAACAAAAATGCTATAAAACATTTGGTTTATGTGGGAATTTTAAAAATGATCTATTATTAACAATTGTATTATGAGAAAGTACAAGTATGCACACTTCAGGTACTAGTATGTACACTTTAGGTACTAAAATGCACAGTTTAGGTGCTAATATGCACAATTTAAGTACTAGTATGCACACTTTAGATACTAATATTTATACTTTAGGTAATAGTATGCTTACTTTAGGTACTAATATGCACACAGTAGGTACTAATATGTGTATTTTAGGTACTAATATACACTGAGTACTAATATGCACACTTTAGGTGCTAACATGTACACTTTAGGTACTAATATACACACTTTGAGTATTAATATGCACATTGTAGGTTCTAATATGCACACTTTAGGTACTAATATGCACACTTTAAGTACTAACATGTACACTTTAAGTACTAACATGTACACTTTAGGTACTAATATACACACTTTGAGTACTAATATGCACACTTTAGGCGCACAATATGCACACTCCCCGAATTTAGTTTTGCATCAGGTGTCTTGCTTATACACCATTTTCAATGATTTGCCATATGCAAAAAGTTATTAACAAATATTGCAGGCTATAGTTGACAGAAAAGAATATGTTGACAGAAAATGATAGAAATGCTATAAAACATTTGATTAATATGGGAATGCACATGAGGAATTTTAAAAAATGATCTATTTTTAACAATTTATTAATGAAAACGTTATATATTATAAAAAGTCACTCATTTAATTATTTATTTATTAATATTTCTAAATTAATTTCGGGATCAAAATTTAAATTAAATGATTAATGTATTGATTTAATTTGAATTTAGATCATTTTTAATTCATTCACAGTTAATTTCATTTTAAATAATTGATTTCAGGTTACAATAATAAATGTTTTTACATATACTAAATCTATCTATCTATCTATATATCTATCTATAAACAATTAAAAGAGCATTAAAGTACCATTAAAAGTACCTTTTAAACCATTAAAAGAATTCATTAAACTGCAGATATATTCAGATATATATTAACAATGCATCAGTAAACCAACTATTGATATGTTAAGCATATGATAGTTCATTATTAGAGTTTTAAACTATTTAAACCAAATGAATATCCTATAATTCTTCATCATCTTCTTCTTCCTATTATTATTTACATCAGAATGTTTTTGACGTCATTTAAATCTAAAAGACAACACTTCATAACTTTCATTACCAATATTACTGCCTGATTAGTAATTGTAGGCTACATTCAAACAGGTCAAATATATATTTTAGTCGGGATTAATTCAACTTTAAACCTGATTAATGCATGAACAGATCAACTGATGTATTTTTGTTTGGCCATGACATGATTCTGAATAAACGGATGTGTATTTATTATGAAGTGACTCACTGTAGGGATCGTCTTTGCTCTTGGTGCCGTTGACTTTCCCGTCTTTCCCAATTCTAAGGAAGAACTTCTGGAAGGAGAAGAGTTTCCGCTGGCGCACGTCCCCCTGGAGGTGCACGTAGCTGCGCACATGCCGTCCAGAGGTGGACGTGGATGCGGACGAGGAGTTGGAAACCCTGAGCGCCCGCTGCACGGAACATGCGCTGCGACAGGTGACGCTGGACGCGAAGATCACGTAGACGGCGAGAAGATAGATGACACACACCGACCAGCATGCAGACACACTGTTACTCACTGTCCATCTCCTCATGGTACTCCTCATGGAACATGCTGCTCAGTGAATGTGCATGGATGCCTCTCACTCCAGAGAACTCCACTTAAGTCCGGTGAAGAAAGCATGAAGTTGTGGAATTAGGTTAAGGAGCGAGTCTGTGAAGCTTCTGATGGTGAGATAAAATGCTTTATTAATCCCATTTGGGAGTGATTATCATGGCAGCACTTATTCCTTCTGCGTTTCCAGGGAGTGTGAGTCAAAATGACCCTGTTCCTTGCATCCTGTCTCCTGATGTGATCTACCTCCAGGAGGTTCACAGAAATGCTGCTGTCTCTCTCTCGGTTCCTCACCCCTCCCTACTTCTTGTCTGTCATTCTAGGTCCCTTCCTCCATTCTCACACTCACACGCAGCGTTTGCTCCTCCTCATCAT
>JAHKKF010490448.1:0-17900 GCA_019740295.1 Labeo calbasu | reverse complement strand
CATTATTTGAGACAAGAACATATTAATATAATAGGCACAGACCTGTAGCGGAACTGACTTTACCCTGCGCTGACGTCACTTCCGATTTTTGTGAAAAAGGCTAATTTTCCAGATCATGTTCCATGAAGACATTTTGTAAATTTATACCTATATCATACTTGTTATGCATTGCTAAGGACTTCACTTGGACAAATTTAAAGGTGATTGTCAATATTTTGTTTTTTTTCCCCCTCAGATTACAGATTTTAAAATTGTTGCATCTGTAGTTGTATCAAATATTGTCCTATCCTAACAAACCATACATCAATGGAAAGCTTATTTATTCAGCTTACATATGATGTATGAATCTCAATTTAAAAAAAAATGACTGCTTTTGTAGTCCAGGGTCACATATTTGATTATACATGGTAAAAAATAATTTAAAAAAATGTCAATTTAGTACTGGAGGAACCAAATGTAACAATCTACGAATCATCCTTTGAAAACCCATATCAGTCAGCCACTAATTTCAAGAATATCGGAGGTTTAAAATAAAATACTGTATTCCTCCTCAATATATATATATATATATATATATATATATATATATATTAATTAAAAAAAACCTTGATTATTCTCCAACCTTTGCTCTTGTTGACAAAACATTCACCTATGCTATATCCATCCCTTGTGCATCTTTTCAAGCTTATACATGCTTCAAGGAGAAAATTTTCGTGATCTCCTACCTCGCACCAGCTGTCCACCAATGTTATGACATGCAGTCCTCACACAGAAAGACCCTCCATTAAAAGACCATTACTGAGGCACACAACAACCACCCTCAAATCAATTAACAATGCTGCTCAACAGCCTTTACAGAGCCACCAGTCAATATCCAGCTCCAGAGCTTCCTGATCTGACTGTGAAGAAACATCAGTTGTAGGTAGAAGGTTTAGACCTACTGAACTGAAGAGCCGTCATTTGAAACAGAGAACATAATCTCATAGGGAAGTAGTCAGAAAGGGCAACCATCGATCAAGGAAGCGCTACAGCCTATAGGGCACCTCCATTTGCAGTGAGCGATGGGCTCAGGGCCTCACAGACGGTGGTGTGGCAGTCAAGGGCATCCTTGTGTTAAGATGAATGTGGGGTGCTTGACCTGACTGCTGGGACTGTGGTGAGCAAAGCCCAGTTCTGACACCACAACACCAATCTTACACGCCGCCAACACGAGGCTCTGGGCAGAGACAAACGCCAGTGTTTCTGTCCTGTGCCAGTGTTCATGTCCTGTGTTTTCATCACGTTAAATACAGGAACAAGCACATTCTAACCATTTGGGGAAAGTTCACAACAAAATTTAATTCTGGATTCTAAAATCATTAACTCACCCTTTGCTGACTATTATTTTTTGGTGAAGAACCACAAGTCCCAAGTAAATAATAATGTGAAATATTTCAATCATTTAAGAAAGCACAATTGCAATCCAGTTTTACCTTCTATGACGAGCCTATACTGCAGCGACTATGAAAGGCTGACATTCAAGTTTCGAATTTGTAACTACGATAATGATGGGAATGCTTTTACAGCAGATACACTATTACTGCAGAACACCTGCAGTCATTTCTAAAATAAATACTTGCACTGAAAATACAATTAATCCTGAAATGACGCCATTCTAGGAGCAGCAAATTTACATCTGACTTCACTCCAGTCTCTATCAATACTGGAGACAAATCACACACAGTCTGCCATTAGATTACAATTGATTTAAAAATCAATGTTTTCTTTTAATTTAAAAATACAGAACATTATTCCAAAGAATTCAACTATTTATAGTTCGAGTTTACCAATATTTCAATGTGAAATACACTACCGTTTAAATGTTTGGGGTTGGTAGGGATTTTTTTGTTCGTTTGTTTAAAGAAGTTCAAGAATGTTCACCAAGTCTACATTTATTTTAATAACATAGCAAACGAGTGCTAAATAATATATTTTTTAGTGAATAATAGTACTTTGAAATGTTATTACAAGTTTAAATAACGGTTTTTGGTTTTAATACATTTTAAAATATAATTTATTCCTGTGATGACAAAGTTGAAATTTTTAGCAGCAGTTACTTAAAGGAATAGTTCACTTCCAGAACAAAAATGTACAGATAATGAATTCACACCCTTGTCATCCAAGATGTTCATGTCTTTCTTTCTTCAGCCCTAAAGAAATTCTGTTTTTTTCTCTCCATATAATGGACTTCTATGGTGCCCAGAGTTTGACCCTGTAAAATGCAATTTAAATGCATTTTCAAAGGGCTCTATACGATCCCAGCCGAGTAAGAAGGGTCTTATCTAGCCAAACGATCGGTTATTTTCTAAAAAAAAAAAAAAAGTACTATTTATATACTTCGTAACCTCAAATGCTCATCTTGTCTAGCTCTGTGTGAACTCTGAGTATTCCAGTTCATAACAGTTAGGGTATGTCGAAAAACTCCCATCTCATTTTCTCCTCCAGCTTTAAAATCGTCCTGTTTTACCTTTTTTTGGTAAAGGGCATTTGACCTTTTTTGCATGTACTTCTGCAGCGATGTAGGATGATTTTGAAAATGAGATGGGAGTTTTTCGACATACCCTAACTTTCATGAACTGGAATACGCAGAGTTCACGCAGAGCTAGACAAGATGAGAATTTGAGGTTAAAAAATAAATAAATTGTACATTTTTTTATAAAATAACCAACTGTTTTGTTAGATAAGACCCTTCTTCCTCAGCTGGGATCATTTAGAGCCCTTTGAAGCTGCATTTAAACTACATTTTGGACGTTCAAACTCAGGGGCACCATATCAGTCCATTATATGGAGAGAAATTCTGAAATGTTTTCCTCAAAAAACAATTTCATTATGACTGAAGAAAGAAAGACATGAACATCTTGGATGACAAGGGGGTGAGTACATTATCTGTAAATTTTTGTTCTGGAAGTGAACTACTCCTTTAAGTCTTCAGTGTCACATGATCCTTCAGAAATCATTCTAATATGCTGATTTGGTGCTCACTAAACATTTCTTATTATAATACACTGAAAACAGTTGTGCTGCTTACTACTTTTTTTTGTGGAAACTCTAATTTTTAGGATTTTTTTATGAATTTATTATTTAAAAGAACAGCATTTATTTTAAATCAAAATCTTAAAAATCTTGTTAAATTAAATGTCTTTTCGATTAATTTAATGTGTTATTGCTAGATGAAAGCATAAAAAAAAAACACACACACACACACCAAAATTCTTACTGACCCCAAACCTTTGCACAGCAGTGTAAATTAAACGAAAACAAAGCGTAGCTTCCTTGGAAACTCACCTCTTGTGCGACAATGCTAGAGATGCGAACAGCCCTCTTGACCCGCGTGTTTTTCCGCTCATTGCTCCCTTGCGCCCCCTCCTGAGGAATGCTGCCTCTGGCACTAAAGGACATAGTTCTGCCCCATACAGATCGCTGCCTAAACACCACGGTTCATCTCACCTACTGCTCATGGGAACAGCCAACACTGTCATCCTCTGAGGTGGACCGCTTCGGTTTCGTCTGAAAGCTTCTCTGTCAGAGCGGCATCCAATTAAAGCCTGACTGGTCTTTAAATTTCGCTCACTTTTTCCATCCTTCAAAGTTGGGAAAGCTAATCATCCAGTTTTTGAAGTCCTACTGCAGCTCTGCACCTTTTCAGTCTCTTCATGTGCATCAGCACAACATGAATAAGCTGTCCATCTTCACGTTTCTCGCACAAAAATCATAAAACGGAATACAAGTCTGAACGGGAGCAGCATGGATCCATCGTCACGCTGTCAGGGCAGCTGTTCCACTTTTTGCACGCTTTGCCTTTTAAAGAGAGTAAACTGCCTGTGGTATCCCTCTCCATCCCTCCCTCCCTTTCCTCCCTCGCTTTCAGAAACACTGTGTTTGTGTGTGTTCCTCTCTCTCTTCTCTGTGGAAGTCCCACTCGGGAAGAGATGTAATTGCAGCTGGCTGTCTGATCCACCTCCTCGCTCTCAGTAGCCCAGCTGCAGGGCTTGATGGATATCCTCTGTTCCCCTGATAAGCACAAACACTCTCATTTTTTTTCTCATTGTGCCCAGCTTCTAGGCATGTTACAGACCCTCACCTCTAACTCACTTCTCTTATGGTAATTTGCACCCACATTAGGTTTAATCATACATAAAGGCAAGCTAGTGTATGTTGTTAATAACCACTTTCTACCAAGCGTGGGTCATTGCACACACACATCATGAACTAAAAATATTCTTACAGCATTTATTAATCTAGGTTAATGGTAATATATTACTATACTATTTTTCATAGGTAGCTCATGTTTATTCATAATACATTAACTTCATTTATTTAACTTTAAGTGTTAAAAATGTATTAATGTAAGAATGTATTAATATACACTACTAAACTCTTAAAAATAAAGGTTCTTTATTGGCATCAATGATACATGAAGAACCTTGAACATCCATTGAACCTTTTAAATACAGAAAATGTTCTTTATAGTCGAAAAAGGTTTTTTAGATTTTCATTTGAACATGAATGTTCTTCAAAATAGTTCTTTTAGGAACTGTTCACTGAACTGAAGTTCTTTGGGGAACCAAATATGGTTCTTCTATGGCATCACTGAAAAAAAAACACCCTTTTGGAACCTTTATTTTTAAGAGTGTAGCAGCCATTACGCCAGTCTTCGGTGTCACATGATTCTTCAGAAATCATTCTGATATTATGATTGGGTGCTCAGAATATATGTTTTGTTATTAACAGATGTGCTGCTTAATATTTTTGTGTAAATTACAACAGATTTTTTTTTTCTGGATTCTTTAAAAAAATGGAAAGGTCCAAAAAAGCAGCATTTATTTGAAACGGAAATCGGGCTTGTAACGGAAAGGTTGCAGGTTCGAGTCCTAGGTCCGGCAGGGATTGAAGGTGGGGGGAAGTGAATAACCAGCGCTCTCTCCACCCTCAATACCACGACCGAGGTGAGTCCCTTGACCAAGGCACCGAACCCGCTCCCCGGGCACCGCAGCGATAGCAATATTGCTGCCCACTGCTCCCGGTGTGTGTTCACGGTGTGTGTGTGCGTGTTTGTTCACTACTCACTACTGTGTGTGTGCACTTGGATGGGTTAAATGAAGAGCACAAATTCCGAGGATGGGTCACCATACTTGGCAACAAGTCACATCCTTTCCTTTTCCTTTGAATAAAAGTGAACTTAACAAATGTTTGAAGAGAATAGTGTATTACTTTTACAGCATTCATTAAAGGAATAGATAGCCCAAAAATGAAAATTAACCCATGATTTACTCATCCCCAAGCCATCTTATGTATATATGATGCTCTTCTTTCAGACTAATTCAAACGCAGTTATATTAAAAATGTTCTGGCTCTTCCAAGCTTTATAATGGCAATGAATGGCTGTTGATTTTTTGAAGTCCAATAAAGTTTATCCATCCATCATAAAAAGTGCTCCACATGGCTCAGGGGGTTAATAAAGGCCTTCTGAAGCAAATCAATGTGTCTGTGTAAGAAAAATCATTTTATAAACCGTAATCTTTAGAATATGCTAATCTCATTTTGTTTACAACATAGGAAAACCAGTCTTCTCTTGGTTATATTGAAATCCTTTGATATTTTTCTTTACAAATCCTCATTTTGTACTACTAATTTTTGACTGGTGTTTTGTTTTGCTTTCATCATCACTTTCTCGTAAATGCGCGTACGACAGTTAGCAGAAGCTAGAGAGTTACGGTTTATAAAGTTTTACTAATGAATATTTTTCTTACACAAACACATCACTTCACTTCAGAAGGCATTTATTAACCCACTGGAGCCATGGGGAGCATTTTTTTTTATTATGGATGGATGCACTTGATTGGACTTTAAAATCTCAACAGCCATTCATTGCCATTTTAAAGCTTGGAACAGCCAGCATATTTTTTTATGTAACTCTAATTGTATTCGTCTGAAATAAGAAAGACATATACAGCTAGGATGGTTTGAGGGTGAATAAATCATGCAGTAATTTTCATTCTTTGGTGAACTATCCTTTCAAGGTAGGTTATTGTTTATTGCTAGTGCATAATACCAAATGCATTAGCTAAGTGAATCTTATTGTAAATTGTGACCAAAACACATTACTAAGCACTCGCTGCCAAACAACAGTTAAAAACAAAGATCTACAACCTTCTAAATGCATCTGTGGGCATTCACTTATTTTATGGGATGTGCTGGTTAGCATTTTCTATGAAAACAATTGATGGTAGGTCACGCGTTTACTCGAAACGACCCGACTGCATAATTACTTGCCCATGACTGACATCATGCATGTTAAGTCACCTCTGACATGCGTCACATTTCCCATCTAATGGCTAAGAGCCATCTGATTTAACCAATAATAATAATGCATATGAGACACAATGTAAAATAGCTATTTAGTAGACAATAAAAAATATAATAAATGAAACATGCACTGTAAATCTGTTTTCTAAGTGATGACTAACTCCTGTCATTAAAGCCAGTCAATAAAGCATTGGCACAGATAATAAGACCTCTCTGTACTACCACATTAGGCTGTTTTGAATGTGACTCAAGATGTTTTCTCTCTGAAGGCCTTTAATGAAGTGTGGCAGACACTAAAGTCACTGAGCTGCTTGTAAAGATGGTAAACGTGGACAAAACTAAGAACTAGGAATAATTTCATCATGCCACTACAACAAACAACACTTAATATCAGTGGGAATTTCTCATGTTCCCAGAATAATGCATAATCACATCACGCTTGGATTTATGAGTGAAGACAGAAAAGAAGAGCAGGCTGTTGTGAAGATAAACAGCACATTCAAATGAAGATGCCTGAAGTCATTATACATTATTCTGAAGGAATGATAAATTATTCAAACAAAAGTCTCCCACAAACAGCAAAGAAATGGTGTTCAAGTGTTTTAATGATATCACAGTCTTTGTGAATTTACCATCTACTCCGCTGATTTATTCCCATGGGGTGTTAGGCATTGTTTTCAGAATATATCATTTTGATTCACACAAGAATTTTAAAATTTAAAGGGCTAGTGTTTTTAATGTCAGACTTTTGTGTCAATGCCTGCTCTCATATTGTCAATATTGTTATTTAATGTCTAAATCTATCTAAAAGATGCAGTTCATCCAAGATATCATTAGATTTGGAGAAACTTAGCATTACATCATTTGCTCCCCAATAGATCCTCTGCAGTGAATGGGTGCCGTCAGAATGAGAGTCCAAACAGTAGATAAAAACATCACAGTAATCCACAAGTAATCTCCAATCCATCAAATATCTTTAAAAGCTGTGTGTTTGTGTGAAACAAAAGCATTTTTAAGGCATTTTACCTTTAAACTGTCACTTTTGGACAAAATGCAAGGCCATAATCCATAATAACGCTTCCTCTCACATCAAAATCCACTGACATATGTTTAGAACTGTTCTAGAACTGGTGTAGAACTGGTCTGTTGATTTGTCCTCCTGATATTTCTCTCCTGATTCAGATGAGATGACAGTTTCACTGGTGAAACCTCTATTACGAATAGAGAACTCACATTTTTGTCGGAAGCAAGGGTTTGAAGTCAAAAAACGTATGAATTATGGATTTGTTTGTTCACAAAATGTTAATTAATTGTCTGAAGTCGTTTGTGGATTGTGATGATGTTTTAATCAGCTTTTTCGACTCTCATTCCGACGGTACCCATTCACTGCAGAGGATCTATTGGTGAGCAAGTGATACAATGCTAAATTTTTCCAAATCTGTTCTGTTGAAGAAACAAATTCATCTACATCTTGGATGGCCTGAGGGCAAGCAATATTTTAGCAAATTTACATTTTTGCGTGAACTATTAATTAATTAATGTCTTTTTAATAAGACATCCAGAACTCGTACATTTGCACAGATGTTTTATGCTGAAAACCATTTAAAAACTGGTTAATCACATTAATTATTTAACACCCATACAGTTTTAACTGCATGTTTACTGTTAAAATAATAAAAACTCTCTGCAGTCTGTTGGGAGATACATAATTTAAAGATGAACAACATGTCTAAAGGCACTGAATACTCATTGTTCAAAACCTTCTCAGTTAGATGCATGAATTTAAACGGACCTTGCTCGAGATACTAGCTAAAGGCACATTTCATGATGACTAATGGCAAACCTTGCACATTCAACACGATGTATTATGGAATGGGGCACGATTCAGATAATTTTGGTAAAAACAATCAAATAATTGCCTCTGCAAGGAAACTCAGCACCCTTTCCTACGCAAAATCTAACAATACTGCAAAGATGAACATTACTTTGTGAAGACTCTGCAGCTTGGTCTGGAAGAGATGGTTAATTGGACCATAACTAACTGTGTGACGTTTACTATTTCACTTAATTTCTTTATGATTTTATATTGCAATTGTAATATACCATTGCCAAGAGTGCTCTAATGTAGGTTTTCAAACTAATGGAGCTTCTGGATCCAGTCCAGTGCCATTCAGGGAGACAGTGAAAGAAGTCTGTTACCGCAAAAGGATGATAACATTACAGCATCCAGAGGTCAAAAACACTCAAAGTTTAATGCCTTTGATTTGATCATTTGATATAAACCTTTTACTTTACAGTCTTTATCAGTGCCATCTCTCCTAGTTATTGCTGAGAAATTAATTTATACATTAAAGGGGTCATCGGATGCCATAAGTTGATATGATTCTTTAGGGTCTTAATGAAAATAATATACTTTGGTTTAAAATTCTCAATGGTTGTGTAAAACAACACCCTTTTTACCTTGCCAAAATCAGCTCTGTAAAAATAATCCTGTTCTGGTCGAGGCTGCTTTAAATGTTAATGAGCTCTGCTCGCCCCGCCCCTCTCTTCTCTCTGTGGAGTGACGAGCCTGTTTACTTTAGCCACGTTTAGCCGCTAAACTTGCTAACTAGCATGTTATTAGGAAAGCTGATTGCAGAGATTTATAAAAAAAACCTTATACTCGCTTCTGCTGTAGGTGAAGCTGGATCATGAATGATTTGTGCTAACATAGACGCATTTATGTAGATTGGGAGGCGCATTCCCTTCACAAACAAACTTAATAGACTGCATCTTCAGCGGCTCAAATGTCGAGAGTAAATGACGACCACTATGTTTATTTTTACATCCAGCAACACAACACCTCAATTTGCTCATTCGTTTATTACCAGTGTGCTCGGTGATGGTGTATTCAAGTGTACAGCCTGCTATCAGCCAGGAAGTCAGTGAATTTGTTTCACTTTTCTTACCAAACTTCCTACCAAAGTCTATTTGCATTGAACGCTTCAAATTTTGATGTACTATGTACTGAGGTCATTTGTATCAAGTACATATCTACAATTATATCTTAACAACTCTTTAGCTTAAGTAAATAGAGTTTAGAGTCAAGACAGGATGGTAGGATAGTAGATCCTCCACAATGTATCATTAACTCTCTGAAGAGCACGATTTAAAGGGATAGTTACGCAAAAATCTAAATTGTGTCACTAATTACTAACCCTCATATCGTTCCAAACCCATAAGACCTTTGTTCATCTTCAGAACACAAATAGATATTCTTGATGAATATCTTCAGAACACAAAAAGATATTTCTGATGAAATCCGAGAGCTTTTTGACCCTCCATAGTAAGGATGTCATTACAGTTGTCCACATGACATCAGTGGTTCAACCATAATTTTATGAAGCTACAAGAATACTTTTTTTGCGCAAAGAAAACAATAAATAACAACTTCATTCCACGATTTCTTCTCTCCCGGGACAGTCCGCCACCATTATGTATTATGGTGCTTTTGATAATGGCGGCAGACTGTCCCGGGAGAGAAGAAATGGTTGAATAAAGTCGTTATTTTTGTTTTCTCATAGCTTCATAAAATTACGGTTGAACCACTGATGTCACGTGGACTATTTTATCGACGTCCTTACTACGTTTCTGGTAGGACCCTTGCTTTCTAAGCAGGGTCAGAAAGTTCTTGGATTCCATCAAAAATATCTTAATTTGTGTTGAGTAATTAATGACAGAATCTTCATCTTTGGGTGAACTATCCCTTTAAGACTTACTCTCATTATAGAAAAGATTTATGGGTAACAAAGCACAAATGTGAAAATACTGACCACTATGAGGTCTACGTTCCGGGATAGAAAGCATCATTACTAAAGAGGTTGTTTCATCTAATGCTTGATAAGAAAAGAAGACACACAAATTTACATTAAAAAACATAAACTTTGTTTTTCTGGTTTCTATAATATTTGAATATCAATGTAATTAATAAATTAATTAAATGTGACCCTGGACCACAAAACCAGTCTTAGGAAGCACGGGTATATTTGTAGCAATAGCTAAAAATGCGTTGCATGGGTCAAAATTATCGATTTTTCTTTTATGTCAAAAATCATTAGAATATTATATAAAGATCATGTTCCATGAAGATATTTTGTATATTTCCTACCGTAAATATACCAAAACTTAATTTTTGATTAGTAATACGCATTGCTAAGAACTTCATTTGGATGAATATAAAGGCGATTTTTCAATATTTTGATTTTTTTGACCCTCAGATTCCAGATTTTCAAATAGTTGTATTTTGGCCAAATATTGTCCTATCCTAACAAATGGAAAGCTTTTATTCGGGGTCAAAATTGACCCTTATGACCCAGGGTCACAAATAGTAGAACCTGATTCTCAGTTAAATTTATATTAATTTAATGTGTTCATCTACAACAATTAATTTTAAAAATGTGTTAAATAAATTATGCCTCTGGAGCTCAGTATAAATTTCATTGTAAGGATTTTTTTCTACCGTCAACGCAAGTACCATAAAAAATTTCTGCAATCAGCCTGGCCCCAGCTGTTATTTAGAAAAATATAGGGCTAAAAAAACATGAAAAAGATCGACGGGAGAGCAGCTATAAAAACCTCCGTGTTTAAACACATCTGGGACACCATTTCACCATTTGAAGTGATTTAGTCGAAAAAATAAATAAGGCCAGTAATGCATTTCTCACAGGAAATGCTTTTATCTGTCTGGATTCAACAGCAGAATCTATTACACATGGAGAAAAGCATGAACTAACACTTATGAGTAACTGAAACATCATCCACTGCTTTTTTAAAATATCAAGGTGGGAGAGTTATAAAAGCAAAATCCTCTTAGAACATCTCAGAGCTAATAGTTACTGATCACTGCGCAAACTCACTGCGCATCCCACACAGGCTGATCAATGCAGCATGTAATCATCTGCTATTGTCCACCTGGTTAGGAAACAGGGAATATGTCAAGAGCCTGAGATAAAAATAAAATGTGCTTTAAATATGCTGCATTTCTGCCTCAGCGTGACTATGTAAATGTATTCGACATACAGTACACTATCATATAAGTTTGGGGTTACACTTTAAAAGAAATGCTTTCTATTGCAGTATACCTTAAAACCTCATCTATTTCTGTGACGTAGGATCTTCGTTCATCTTCAGAACACAAATTAAGAAATTTTGGATAAAATCCAAGAGCTTTCTGACCCTGCATAGACAGCAACACAACTGACACGTTTGAGGCCCAGAAAGGTAGAAGGACATCATTAAAATAGTCCATGTGACATCAGTGGTTCAAACATAATTTTATAAAGCTACGAGAATACTTTTTGTGCACAAAGAAATGAAAAATAATGACTATAGTACCACGACTATTTTACTGATGTCCTTACTACCTTTCTGGGCCTTGAACGAGTCAGTTGTGTTGCTGTCTATGCAGGGTCAGAAATCTCTCAGATTTCATCAAAAATATCTTAATTTGTGTTCTGAAGACGAATAAAGATTTTACAGGTTTGGAACGACATGAGGGTGAGTAATTACTGACAGAATTTTCATTTTTGTGTGAACTAACCCTTTCAGAAATCATTTTAATATGCTTATTTGCTGATCAAGAAACAACCGCTCAATGTGAAACCCATGTAGTCACAACTTCACCCAAGTTGGCTGAGCAGCTTCATTAGCTATTCTCCATTTGCATTATCCCAGAATGAATGTCTATCATCATCAATTCAAAATCAGCCATATGGCTTAGCGTTGACCTTGTAATATTTAAGCATTTTACAGAGGAAACTGTAATGTCAGCACGCAAATGACTGCAGGCCAACCTCTCGTGAGTTTTGTCTACAACAAATACAACTCGGTTTGTGCCATAACATTTCCACACTGCATAATTCATTAACTAAACAAATTGTTTTTGTCATCCTACCCAATAATTCTAGGACCTACCACCCACACATACTACAACATAGACATAATAAAGAGTTTCTGATAAAATGAGCTTATTGCTTAGGGTGGTTTTTTCCACCAGGTCAGGCAAGAGTTCAGGCCTCCTGTGAATGCGCCAATGTGATTAATGAGCTAATGACATTTTAAGTGGGTTGGGGCTCTGGAGAGGAACACCAGAGAGACGCTACTTCTGTAAGGGGACGGACAGAGGTACAGGAAGGGGACGAGGTATCCCTCTATTTCCCTACAGCATTACATCAACCAAAATAACACATCAGTCCCCGTTAAGGAGAGTCAGACGTTCCCCTGGCACAGACATCAGCAATTTACAACTACCGCAGCTGCAAGTCACCTGTGCTAAACACAACTGAAATCACCTTCCTTACAAGAAACGAAAACACAGTCTGCACTGAAAAATGTGCTAGATTAATTAGTTTTATTTAAGTAAAAAACACAAGTGTTTTAAGATTTTATGTTTTAAGGCCTTTCTGGTCCTTGAACGTGTCAGCTGCATTGCGGTCTATGCAGGGTCAGAAAGCTCTCGGATTTCATCAAAAATATCTTAATTTGTGTTCTGAAGATGAACGAAGGTCTTACAGGTTTGAAACGACATGATGAATAATTAAAGGAAAAGTCCAATTTCAGAACAAAAATTTACAGATAATGTACTCACCCCCTTGTCATCCAAGATGTTCATGTCCTTCTTTCTTCAGTCGTAAAGAAATTATGTTTTTGAGGAAAACATTTCAGGATTTTTCTCCATATAGTGGACTTCTATGGTGCCCCGAGTTTGAACTTACAAAATGTAGACAAGCGTTTGAAATCGAAAAGTATTTAAATTGTATTTTTTTAATGAAAATAACCAATCGTTTCACTAGATAAGACCCTTCTTCCTTGGCTGGGATCGTTTACAACCGCATTTGGGATCGTTTGAAGCCACATTTATACTGCATTTTGGAAGTTAAGGGGCACCATATCACTCCATTATATGGAGAAAAAAATGTTTTCCTCAAAAAACATAATTTCTTTACGACTGAAGAAAGAAAGACATGAACATCTTGGATGACAAGGGGGCGAGTACATTATCTGTAAATTTTTGTTCTATAAGTGGACTTTAATAACATCCTTTAATAACAGAATTTTTGGGTGAACTTTCCTATTAACATTTTTGTGAAAACCATTATACATTGTTTTCAGGATTCTTAGAAAAATAGAATATTTAAAAGAACAACATTTATTTGAAATCTTTTGTAACACACTTTTACTTTGATCAATTTAATGTGTATATTCTGAATTAAAAATAATGAAATCTTATTGACCCCAGACTTTCATACGTTAACGTATTTGTAAGACGGAGCATACAGACGGAAAAAGATTTTAAAATGTGACAAAAAAAAAAACAAACTAAAAAAAACCCCCACAAAAAACACTGTTTCACTTTGAATATTTAGATAAGGGCTGGGCGATATGGCAAATAATTAAAATCTCAACTTTTTCAGAACAATTGACCAATTCTCAATTTTTTACGATTTTTAATTAGTCAACTTGAAAATGTAGCTACAACATGGTTTAAGTAACTTGTTCTTCATTAACCCTCTAGTTAAAGAAAATTATATTCCAACACACATGAAGTTGTCAACATGATGTAAATGTTAAACAAATCACTTAAATATCTTTCCAGAAAAGATGCATGAACTACAACTACATCTTGTACAAACTTGTCTTATACATATTATGTTCAGAAATAATGCAAGGAAAATGACTTAAAAAAGTCAAGGTAATTCAAATTCAAAATGACTGAGGGTATAACACCAGTGGACTATTATTATCTATAAATGTTGTGTAAAAACAATGAACAGTGGCTTTCAGCTTGCCATCATGAGGCAAACATGAAAAATCAGTTCTTCACAGGTTTTTTTCATTTGATTACGCTGCTTTTCCATTATTTTTTCTATGTAAACAGTTGCACTCACATCTTTCGCAGCATTTAATGCATTAAATGACATTCTAAATTAAAAGAAGTTAAAAGACGTTCACTCCCATCTTCTTGCATGTTTTTCCTATTCCACCGCCCGGGTCGAATCTTCGTAAACACAAAAGTGTTCTGTGTGAATGGCGCCTGACGATGAGCGCGTCACACGTGAGCGGTTAATCACATGCGCTGAGATGCGGTTGGATCATTCTTTTCTCTTTACTGTTGTCATTGGCATATTGTCAAAGTGTCTAATTTTATCGTTTGGTAATATTTCTATTCAAAATCGCGATTCCACGACTTCTAAAAAATAAAATTGCGGCAAACCATTTTATTCGAATTAACTGATAAAAATCTGGAAAAATTGCCCAGCCCTAATTTAGATATATCACAGATCTATAAACCTCACTTGTAATAAATTCTAACCCGACAAATGTAAAACTACTGATTATGTCAACAGGGCAGTGCTCTAAACAGTGACAAATGACTAAGCATCTCTGAACACACATCCACAGTGCTAATGGCTACTCAGTTGTGGCGATATAGATCTTTCTGTCATGGGGCATCCAGATAACTCAGCTGAAAATGGAAGGACACCTCGCGGCATGTGCCATGTGACCTTTGGTGTGACCTCATTCCCCCTGCGCTCTGTTGGAATGCCCTTCAAAATGGGAACGGAGGGCAAGTGTCTGTTCAGCCAGCCATGTGCAGCTGTCACCTATATGGCCCTGAACAGGATGCTGCATTAACCCCAGGTATGAGATATTCCCGTGGGATAGTTATAAAGGACTGCACAAATTAACTGCATGTGAATTAACCACCGTTTTGTTTTACGTTGCTTTGGAGAATCAACGTAACTAATAAACACAGTTTATTAGCCCACCTAAATGACCAGTGCTACATGCATATGTTTTACATAAAAGCTGTTTTTACTGCCACCAACTGGATAAAATAAAATGCTAAAAACCACTGTATCTTCTACTACATCATATAAGGGAGGGTGAAATAACTATGCCCTATGCAGTGACAGGCCTATCTATCAGTCAGGCTAATTAAAAGACTGATTTTATGCATTCTTACAGATAAACATGACAGCTTGGCCAACTGACAGAAGCAGTTATGAAAGATGTGCATATATACACACATTTAAAAGTCTGGAGTCTATAAGATTTTGATTTTGAAAGACATCCGTTATCCTCACCAAGACAGCATTTATTTGAGAAATACAGTAAAAACAGTATTATTAGGAAATATTATGACAATTTTCAGAATTTTCAGTAGCTATTACTCTTGTGTCACATGATGTTTATGAAATCATTATAATACCCTGATTTGCTTTTAATCATTATCAATGTTATTTAATTTTTTTTATTTTAATTAACACATTTTAATGAAAAAAAATCAGATCATTAAGACTAACAAGAACTAATGTTTTTTAAAGAAGTCTCTTATGCTCATCAAGGCTGCATTTATTTGATCAAAAATACAGAAAAAAATATAACATTGCAAAATGTTATTACAATATAAAATAATGGTTTCTATTTTAATGTGCTATTTTAATGATGCAAATCTGAATTTTCTTTAAAGTGTCACATGATCTTTCAGAAATCATTCTAATATGCTGATTTATTATCATTATCATTATTATGTTGGTAACAGCCATATATTTTTTTGGAAACTGTGATACTTTTTTAGGATTCTTTGATCAATAAAAAGTTGAAAGTACAGCATTTATTCAAAATATAAATCATTTCTAACAATATGTCTTTGCTATCACTTTTTATCAATTTAACACATCCTTGCTGAATAAAAGTATTATTTTTTTTCAAAAAAAAGAAAGAATGAAAATATACTGATCTTAAACTTTTGAACGGTAGTGTATATTGTTGGAAAATATTTCTATTTAAAATAAATGCAGTTCTTTTGAACTTTTTATTCATCAAAGAATCCTGAAAAAAGTATCACAGGTTCTAAAAAAAAATTAAGCAGCACAACTGTTATCAACACTGATAATAAATCAGTATATTAGAATGATTTCTGAAGGATCATGTGACACTGAAGACTGGAGTAATGATGCTGAAAATTCAGATTTGATTACAGGAATAAATTAGATTTTAATGTATATTAAAATATAAAAACTTTATTTACCTTGTAATAATATTTCACAGTATTTGTCTTTGTTCTGTATTTTTGCATTCACAATGCTTTATGCTCAAAAAAAGAGTTTTAACTCACCTGAGTGACTTTTTCTGTCACATTGTGGGTCCGGTCTATCAGTTTGCAGGGGGCAATGATATCAATCTCACCCGGTGGAACAGCAATTAAGGGGTCTGGCTTCATATCTATTAAGTTGTGTGATATTCGGGAGCCCTGAACTGAGGTCCGGAGCCGGATGAGATCTGAGTCGGATGTAGCGTTCTGCAAGCTGGCTTTGCGGTGCATGGCACCTGGAAGAGGATTAAACAAAGATATATAATTAATATATATAACATATTTAATATAATTTAATATTTAATTATATATTTTATATTAAGATATAATTAATCTCAACTTTTACTTTGCATGTATTTGTTTTCAATTATCACACACATCTCTGGAACAATTCTGATTGGTGAGTTGTAACTGTTCAGTGGTCATATTTTGTATAACCGGACTGCATGTGCTGATCTCTCATCACTCTTTTCTTTGCAACACAAGTTAGAATACCTAGCTGGCCAACTGGCTGTATCATTACCTGTGCTACTGGGTCTGACGGGCAGCTTCCTGTCCCAGTTGAAGTCATTGGTGGAGGGTGAGGGCCGCATGCCACACAGGCTCTCGCAGGAGCGGCTGTGTGCCACGCTGCAGCTGGACGGCGATGCCTCTGAGGTGAGGTTGTGTAGACGTGGGGAGGACTGAGAGAAGCCCTGAGGCAGCGGAGGGGATGCTTCTAATGGCCTTGGCTCACTTTCAGGCTCATTCTGAGCTTTATCTTCCCACACAAACAGCTGAGATCCACCAAGTGCAGAGCGCTCAGGGAGGGAGAGCAGTTTATCCAGGGCTACTGACTCATGGCCCATATGGGGCATCGGCTGCATGTAGCCTTTTTCAGGATCTTCATGCAGAGACTGTTTACTGCCACTCAGGGAGCGCAGCAAAGGCAGAGGCAACCTGAGACGCCGTCTTCTCGCTGAGGAAATACCAAAAAGAAAGGAAGTTAAAGGAGTAGCTCACCCAAAAATGAAAATTAACCCAAGATTTACTCACCCTCAAGCCATCCTAGGTGTCTATGACTTTCTTCTGTTGGAAAATTCAATCGGACATATATTAAAAAAATGTCCTGGCTCTTCCAATCTTTATAATGGCAGTGAATGGCTGTTGAGATTTTGAAGCAAAATAAAGTGCGTCCGTCCATCATGGAACGTCAGTCTTTTGGAACGCATGTACGACAGTTGGTACAAGCTAGAGATTACGGTTTATAAAGTTTAAAATATGGATATTTTTCTTACAGAAACTCATCCTTTCGCTTCAGAGGGTTTTTATTAACCCCCTGCAGCCATGTGGAGCACTTTTTATGATGGATGGAGGCACTTTATTGGACTTCAAAATCTCAACAGCCATTCACTGCCATTATAAAGCTTGGAAGAGCCAG
>JAHKKF010490436.1:0-31829 GCA_019740295.1 Labeo calbasu | reverse complement strand
TTTTTTCCACATTTTGTTTTGTTGCAGTCTTATGTTAAACTGCTTTAAATTACTTTTTTCCACATCAATCTACACTCCATACACCATAATGACCAAGCACAAAACAGGTTTGTAAATGAGTATTGAGTAAAACAAAAAAGGGTATTGGAAAGGCACACACCTCTCTGAAAAGGTCTAAGGTCTAACACAGAATCACAGATCCTAGAAAAGAAATGCTGCTGCACTGAAGGTTCACAGAAGCATGTAGCCTCCATTATCCATAATGTAAGGTGCTTGAAACAACTAGGACTCTTCCTAGAACTGGCCTCCTGGCCAAACTGAACAATTGATGGAAAAAGGTCAAGGTTATACTGGTGATCAAGAAGCTGATGGTCACTCTAGATAAGCTCAATGATCATATATGCAGATGGAAAAAACTTACAGTAGGACAAACACCACTGCAACACTACAACAATCCATCCTATATGGCGTTATGGCCAAACTTAATCCTCTCCTCAGTGAAAACACATGAAAAACCACTTGGAATTTGCAACAAAGCACCTAAAGGGCCCTCAGACTGTGAGAAACAAGATTCTCTGGTCTGGTGAACCTCAAATCCAAGCATAATCTTTGAAGGAAACCAAGCACTGCAGAGTAACATTCCAAAAGTAAAGTGTGCTGTTAGCAGCCTCATGCTGTGGGGCTGTTTTTCAGCAGCAGGGACTGAGGGACTCGTCAGAGTACAAGAAAAGCTCAATGCACCAAAATACTGAGATAGCCTTACTGAAAACCCAGTTCAGGGCATTCAGAATCTCAGACTGGGCAGAAGGTTCAACTTCCAACAGAACAAAGACCCTAAGCACACAGCAAGAGTGTCTTATAGACACCTTTGTCAATGTCCTTGAGTGGCCCAGCCACAGCCTGGGGTTGAATGCAATCAAATATTTCTGGAGAAACCTGTAAATGTCTGCCAGGGCCCATCCAAGCTGACAGATCTTGAGAGGTGAAGAGGTGAGGCAAAGAATAGAAGATAATTGCTAAATGCAGATGTCCCATTAATGTCCCATCAAACCCAAAAAGACTTGAGGCTGTAAAGGTGCTTCCACCAAGAACTTAGAAGTTAAGGGTATAAAAACTTATGCCTTTTATCTTTAATATATTTGCAAAGTTGTCACAAATCAATTTTTTGCTTTGTCATTATGGTGTATGGATTGTAAATTAAATAGGTATGAATACTTTATCTATCTAAGGAACTGACACTAAAGAGCTGGACAGAACTAAACTGTATGACTCACACAATACAGATCTGATCTCAACAGAAAAGTATTTTTGTGCGTATGTGTTCTTTAAAGGTCTACCTTTAGAATTTCTGAATAATTTCACCCTTCCTTAACAGTTATAGAACTGAGTCACCTCAACAGTTCAAAAGAGTTTCTGAAGCCCGCTAATTATAAAAGCCTTCGGTCTTTAGAGATGACACAGTGCCATTTAAGGCTTGATGGTACTGTCTGCCATCTTTCTCTGTGCTGAAGACTCTCCGTGTGGTGCCTTGCCTTTTCAACTGACATTTAACAATAGTTGCATCAGACGGAAATCAATCTTCTATCCCTCTATCTGAGCAGATATTGTTATGCAAATAACAAGATGGATGAGAATTCTTCTTGTAACTATTGTCTCTAACAGCTCGTGCCGAGAGAGAAATGAAAAGGTTTCCTTTTTTGCAAAATTGGAATTCAAGTATAGCAAATGGGAACATGCTATGAATACTAATTGCTAATTGAACACGCGGGATGTCAACAAATTTCAAATTTCATAGCTCAGAGGAATTATATACTGAAATGCGTGAACAAGGAACATGCAGAAACAGCCAGACGCACATGTGCGCTCTGGCGTCCCTCCTTGATTCTAACCTAATTAAAACGGAGACACAATTGAGGGCTCATTTATCCTGATAGATACGCAAGCTGGTAGGAGAATATGCAACTGTGTTTATTGTAATATCCATCTGGCCACGTCGTTCGCAATCCAGAGAGGGTATGGCAGCGATACGAGCAGATCCTTTCACCGTTTTAGCGTGCTCTGCGGGGGCTGTTCGAAACACTCACCAGGAGCATCTGTGTTTCTGGACTGGCTAATGATTTCCCTGCCTTCCCCAGTGTGGTCAGAGTGCGCTGGAACTCAGTTGCCAACCATTTAGTCTGATCAAGTCCCATGGAGCCAATACTGGAGAACTGGCCGACCACGTGCCATCGCTCTTCATTCTGTACGGGCTTTGCGTGCTCGCTGAGCAGCTGAGAGAAACAAAAACAATGAGTAGATGTCACACTACGTCAATACTTGCATGTGTCTAATTTGGCTAGCTTTTATCAAGTGACAAATGAATTAACAAGCAACAAAATTGGACACATGGCCTTTGATGTCAACAACAGAAGAGATGAAAAGTGTTTTTACCGTTCTTTTAAAAGATGATAACCCTATTTATTCCGATTATATAGTCAGTTGTATGTTATTGTGTGCAATCTTTTCAATACAGTCCCTGACCTATTTTTGGTTTATGACCCACCAGCTGAGATCCACTGATGTGGCATTATCCTTATGAAGGTGTAAACAGAGTGCTCTGTGTGAGTCAGTCGTATCAAAGCACTGTTTAAAAAATGTTCTGTAAGTTCAGTGTCACTTCATTTCAAAACAGAAACTCTGTTTTTTGAATCTTGCCAAGACCAATCCAACACCTCGCTCTGCCTGCGTTATCTGTATTCCCTGAATAAAAAAGGCATGAAGAGTACATCTCCAAGGCATCCTGCAGGCATACAGTTCTTTTTCATGAACATCAATCATTTCTAAGTCTAGGGCACAGAAGAACTATAGCCTTTGAAGGAAAAAGAACTTGAATCACACAAAAAGATTGTGGAATCACACAAAAACATTACTTTTCTCAATCGTAGATGGCCCCACTTCTCCATGGCAGGTCCCTGATATCTTCCTGGAGTTGAACCAATGAGATATACCCTATATAAGAAAACATACTTATGAAGTTTTTATTTTCATAAAAACATTTTTTTAATTTCATTTTAATTTAAATGATATTACCTATAATATTAATCACCCTATAAAAGTAAAAAAATTTTTTTAAATTAAATCAATTAATCAATATAAAGGTGTGATTAGTTTAGCAATTTTCAGAACTTATTAGTCAGAACTACAAATTAGTCACATGAGTCGAGTTTTTTTTTTAAGAAATCAAAATGCAAATAAACCAGCTATTTATGAACAGAACTGTATAGTCTGTGAAAAATAATTTCATTTGGATGGACAGATATTCTGATCACAAAGTCTACAAACTGTACTCTGTTGTGTTTTAATTGAGGAATTAAATTAAATTGAGGATTTTTTTTAAAAAAGTATCCTGGTTCCCACAAAAGTATTAAACAACACAACTGTTTTCAACATTGATTATAAAAAGAAATGCTTCTTGAGCACCAAATCAGCATATTAGAATGATATCTGCAGAATCACATGACACTAAAGACTGAAGTAATGGCTGCTGTAAATTCAGCTTTGCCTCCACAGGAATAAATTATATATATATAAACATTAATAAAAGCTTGGTGAGCTTTCAAAAACATCATTTGTGACCCTGGACCACAAAACCAGTCAGTTTTTTGAAATTGTAGCTGTAACCAGTCGTAAGGGTGATTTTTTTTTTTTAAATCGAGATGTATACTCGGACAATATTTGGCAGAGATACAACTATTTGAAAATCTGGAATCTGAGGGTGCCAAAAAAATCAAAATATTGAGAAAACTGCTTTTAAAGTTGTCCAAATGAGGTTCTTGGCAATGCATATTACTAATCAAATAGTTTTGATACATTTACGATAGGAAATTTACAAAATAGCTTCATGGAACATGATCTTTACTTAACATCCTAATGTTTTTTGGCATAAAATAAAATAAAAACTGATCATTTTGACCCATACAATGTATTGTTGGCTATTGCTACAAATATACCTACTTAAGGTTTTGCGGTCCAGGGTCACAATGATCACATCCACTTCAAATAAACCCACAACTAAAAGACATGAAAAAAACAAATCAAACCAGTTGATTTACATGTCAATCAGACAGTCTCAAAATAGATGGTTTCTGCCAGAATAAGCAGCATTGTGGATGCTTTTTGAAGTCAGTCAAAGGTCTGACTATGCTAGTCTGATATCCCGTCATCTTTCTAATTTAAATAATGGCTCTTTCACTTGTTAAGATTCTCACCTTGTTTCTGACAGATCATGCTGTTTGATGCGGTCAATCCACTCAGCGAGCTCTGGAGCCCGGTATGCCTCCAGGTATTCCAGCAGGTCTCTTTTGAAGTTGGTTGGAGACTCTCCCGCTGTTCCCGGACTTCCCTCCGGTAACCTGGGGTACAGAGGACTCATCCACATCCTGTCATAAAGATACAAGCAGCATATTTACTAATGAAGGGCGTGAATCATCAAAATGTTAAAAAGTTCGTGCACAAGATGTCAGATCCTGAAATGTCGAATGGGCCATGTCATATTTGGCTTGTTTCTGTTATATGCCCAGTTATTTTATTTGGCCGAGAAATTTTTTTTTGAAAATCTGGAATCTGAGAGTGCAAAAAAAAAATCTAAATACTGAGAAAATCGCCTTTGAAGGTCTCCAAATAAAGTTTGTAGCAATGCATATTACTAATGAAAAATTAAGTACTGATTACGGTAGGAAATTTACAGAATATCTTCATGGAACATGATATTTACGTAATATCCTAATGATTTTTGGCATAAAAGAACAATTGATAATTTTGACCCATACAATGTATTTTTGTATTTGTATTTCACGTCAATAAAAATATGGGCTCTATCTTTACTAAGGCCCACAGAAATAAATCAATTTATGCCCTAGGTCAATTTCTTAATTTCTTAATTTTTTGCTAGTTAACATTTTAACTTTCACAAGATTTTGCATTCTAGAAGTGCCCACATACATACAGAAGAAATCTTCAACATGCTAGACTTCTCTTAGACAAGTCCAGTAGCTCAAGATTGGAGGAGTGTGGGGACTTGTCATGACAGACTGGTTATAGCATATTCCCATAAGGTTCTAGGAGAACAAATCAATATGGATTCAGATTGGAGCCATTACAATAAAGGCAGCAGAAAAGCCCTTCAGAAGAGACTTGAGAGGAAGAACCTTCGTCTGTGTGAATAATAATGAGAATACGGCTTGTGCCGCAATATAGAAAGGATACCTGGGATCAGACAGAACCAGATGGGAAGACACGTCAGACCTGTAATGATATTCATTGTGCTTCACTGCGGTCTGAAGCGGATAGAGACAGGTTGGCAAAGTGAATATATGCGTGGAACAGAGGGTGCATTCTACATACATTGACAAAATATTCTGGCCTCTGCACCTAGCATTTACTTAGCCAATTCCAACAGCTGAACTATACCTTACTATCGTGACAGGGAAAAAAAATCGTTGCTGTTTAAAAGCTTTGCAATTTTCATGAGAAAAGCAGATTTCGCAACCATTCCACCATGGTCCCAACCTCACTCAGTACTCAGACACACAAACACACTAGGTGGCACAATAAGCAGCAAATGTATGTTTTTGTTAATAACTAGGGCTAGAATCAATTCCTATAATTTCTATAATGTATAACTGAAATTTGTAAATACAATACAGTGTTTTTTTGTTGTTGTTGTTTGAGTCCCTTGTTTGTTCTGACCAGTTAAACTGAACAGAAGGTTCAAACGCTCACTGATGCTCCAGAAGAAAACACGATGCATTAAGAGCCAGGGGGTGAAAACTTATGAACAGGATGAAGATGTCCAAATTTTTCTTATTTTGTTGAAATACTTTTTTTCCATTTAGTACTGCCCTTCGGAAGCAACAGAAGATACTTGCATGTTTCCCGGAATACAAGTACTATTTACCTTGATCTTGAAATTCAAAAAGTTTTCACCCCCGGCTTATAAATGCATTGTATTTCCTTCTGGAGCATCAGTGAATGTTTGAACCTTTTTTAATAGTTTTGTTTGAGTCCCCCAGTTGTCCTTAGTATGAAAAGATGGATCTCAAAATCATACTGTCACTGCTGGAAAGGATTCAAATATGCAGAAGATGCTGGAAAACGAATCTACAGGACATGGAGGATTTTTCTGACGAACAGTGCTCAGTTTAACTGTTCAGAACAAACAAGGGACTCATAAACAACTATCACAAAACAAAAAAGCAGTCGTAGATTATCCAGGTAACCACACACAGTATTAAGAACTAAAGGTTCCCAAACTTTTAAAGGGGGTTATTTTTTTTTTTTTTTCTTTTGTGGACTATATGTAAGCATCTTTTATGTAAAATATCTTACTCAGGACAGTACTAAATAAAAAAACAAAAAAACAATGTATGATCTCTCTTATTTAGTTAAAACTATTCACATTTTCACAGATTCTGCAAGGGATTCCCAAACCTTTGAATGCCGCTGTATCACAAGAATTGGTGACATGTGCAACAATTACATCAATTATTGGTGATATGCAACACTCTAACGATTATTTCACCCAAAAATGAAAATTCTGTCATTAATTACTTACTCTCATGTCGTTCCAAAACAGTAAACCCTCCACTCATCTTCAGAACACAAATTAAGATATGTTTGATGAAATCTGAGAGATTTCTGACCTTACATAGACAGCAAAGCAACTGACACATTCAAGGACCAGAAAGGCAGTAAGGACATTGTTAAAATAGTCCATGTTACATCAGTGGTTCAACCGTAATATTATGAAGCTACAAGAATACTTTTTGTGTGCACAGAAAACAAAAATAATGACTTTATTTAATAATTTTTAACAATGACCTTACTACTTTTCTGGGCCTTGAACGTGTCAGTTGCTGTCTATGTCAGAAAGCTCTCAGACTTCATCAAAAATTTGCTTTTGTAAGCTGAACAAAGGTCTTACGGGTTTGGAACGACATGACAGTACAATATAACACTAAGCGCTAGGCCATAGCACCAACAGCACTTCATGCCTGGACTGACACTGATCTCGCAGTACAGGTTGAGTGAATGTGCCAATATACCGTACAATGTCAGACTATCTGAATATATGTATGACAGAGAGTTCAAATATTAATTGCTCAATTTAGAGATTTCATTTCCTTCTCACTAATCCACAGCTAGTAACTGTCAGTCTGACCCTATGACTCTGGAGCTTTTGTCTCTTTAATGGTATTCTGTACCTGATACACCGCTAATAAAATCGAACCTAATAACCGAACGCGATTGCTAATTCATTGGCCATCACTCTGACCTGCCTGCTAGCTTCTGCTGGTACGAATATGACACCATGGAGCATATCTTTATTAATGGACAGCTTTCATAAAACGCTGCTTCATTTAAGCAATTAGTCCATGTAGCTAATTTAAACAGACCATTTCAGGTCAGAGAGGAGTCTATAACAACATGATTGGTTTATTCGGATTTGCAGAACTCAATGCTCCTATTTAGGATACATCAGCTTAATTTCAATTTACTCTAAGTGTCTGCTCAGTGTGTTGTCATAGCAACAGACAAATGTGTCATTAGGACTTGCGAACGCACGACTTTCACTTCAGATATGAAACAAATGTTGGCGTATTCAAAAAATGAGCAAGTATAAAAGAGAGCACAACATAAACAGCTTGTTTCTAAATTGGCTGCACCGTTAGCTATAACCGTTTTCATTCTGAACGTTCATTCACATAAGCATTGCAAGATCTGTGTGAGTGTGCATTAGCCCCTCCCATTCCACAATGGACCATCTTACCCCTGTGTCTTCTGGTACCAATCGGCTCGGATGAGGTTAGAGGTAAGAATGATGACTCTGAATCCCTCCTCGTACCAAAGCAGCATCATTTTCCTGCAAAGGCAACTGAGTCAATACGACTGATCTTACATAATGACATTTATTTGATGTAATCTCTTTCTTTCATTTGAGTCCATCAAACACTACCATTAAACCCTACTGCAAATTTACCAAAGACTCAATATTACCTCCCAGCACAATAACATCGATTTTACCATGCGTTTTGTGTTTTTGTGTGACATTTATTAAACCTTCAGCTTTTGTGTTATATTACTTATAACAAGAACCCCACATATTGGAATACAAAATCAATTCTGTGGTGTTCTTTGTGTAAAAATGTATTATTTCCCTTAATAAAATAAGGAAATAGCTCTCCATGTTCTTCAGAGAAAGCGTTTAGAACTCATTTAAAGGCAAATTAGCACATGGAGACTTGACAAAGGTGTTCGAGAAGGATTATACTGCCAATCTTTTTGTTCTTTTGCTTCCTTTTTTGTTGAATTTATATGAAATAAGACGAGACATTTAATTCGCTCCTTTGGAGTTAAAAATGCTCAATCCTGTTACGTATTTCTCTGATGAATAAAACATGAAAGATTCTTGTGAGAGAAAACAGTACTCTAGGAATACATTACATTAAAATTCAATACTGCTCCTGTTTAACATCTAATTTCAACTCATCACAACAGATGCTCAACTGATAATATGCACGTTGGCACGAACCGCAAAGACGTTAATACTCGAGTAACTCGAGGAGTGCTGCATTTCATATGCATTATGCTGCTGACTACTCATAATGCCTAAAGGTGTTATTGAAATTATATAAGTGAGATACAACACTTGAAATTTGAAAATTGTCTTTGAAATTGAGACTCAGACAATATTTGGCCGAGATACAACTATTTAAAATTTGGAAACTGAGGGTGCAATAAATAAATAAATAAATATTGTCCAAATGAACTTCTTAGCAATGCATATTACTAATTAAAAATTAAGCTTTGATACATTTACTGGAGGAAATTTACAAAATATTTTCATGGAACATAACCTTTACTTAATATCCTAATGATTTTTGGCATTAAAAAAAATCGATAATTTTGACCCATACAATGTATTTTTGGCTATTGCTACAAATATACCCATGCTACTTAAGACTTGTTTTGTGGTCCAGGGTCACATATGATTTCTGAGCATTTCACTTCATAATCGTGAGCATTAGCATGTTGAGATGTTTCCACTCATCTGGGAAAGTTCTCTTATAGAAGTTAGATACCCTCCTGACTGGGCAAATTTGTTTATCCATATTCTGTGATGGTTCTGATGGGATGTGGCTTACAGCTGGCATTTCAGTTCAATCAAAAGGAGTTCAATGGTTTAGGTCTGGACTCTGTGCAGGCCAGTAAAGCTCTACACATCAGACTCAGTTAAGCATTTAATTGGTGGCATCCTATGACAGCGACATGTTAAAAGTCACTGAGCTTTTTGGTATGACCCATTCTACTGAAAAAACTTATTATATGGCTCAATGCTTGATTTTATGCACCTGTTTTATGTGTGTTTAACAATGTAGTATACAGATTTTTTTACTAGAAACCTCAATCTTAAAGGGATAGTTTACCCAAAAATAAAAATTCTGTCATTAATTACTCACTCTCATGTTGTTCCAAACCCATAAGACCTTTGTTCATCTTCGGAAGACAAATTAAGATATTTTTGAGCTGCCATTCTGCCATAAAATCCGGATGCACTACGCCTTGTTTACAAGCAGAAGACGACACACGCTGTACATTAAACAGTCTTCGTAAACATATCTGAAGATTTCGACAGAGAGGATGACTTGCAATTTTTTGCCCAGCCATACTTATTTGAACCAGAATATACAGATAATAAACTAAGGCCACATACACACTGCAAGTTTCAAGAGTGACAACCGCATTTAAATACGGGAGTGAGTTCTGTAAATTATCTTTCCATGTGTGCACGGAGCAGCAGTCACTCCTGCATTTGTAACCATAGAAACGTTTTGGAATTTAAGAATTTAGTCGTTTGGTATCTGCCTTTTTCGTCTAAAGACTGTTTTTGTCTGTCAATTTTATCTAAACTACCTCTGATAGACGTGCTGTGTTTTGTCTATGCCCGGGAAGCTGCTTCAGAAAGCACTGTCTTGCAGTGTTGCCAAGTCCTCATATTTACAAGCGCTTTTAGGCATGTTGTTTGGTGTTAGCTCATAAAGCTAGGTACTTTATAGAGTTAATAAAGTGGTCTGTTGCGGATATGAGATTTATGATTTTTTTGGAGTTCTAAAACAAAGCATTTGGGTGTTTTAGTGGTTTTTTCTTTGTGCTTGTCCTTTTTTGTTGTTTTGTTCTATAAAGATCTGGCAACACTGACATTTTACTTCAGGGCTCCAGAGCACAACTAGCCCCTTGTCAAAATATGCTAAGGTTAAGACTTCTTTCACTGTTATTTTCTGGCATCTCACATACAGACGAGGACACATTTCTGATGCGCATTTAAATATGTCATAAACAACTAGTTGTTCAGTTTGGTTCTGTACAAACTGCTTAAAAATTCTGTAAACGTGGTTGTCACTACCTGTATTTTTCAGGAGTTAATGCGGTTGTCGAATGCGGTTGTCACTCCCATATTTTAGTGAATTATGTGCGTACAGAACACGATTAAGGAGTAAAAGGTGAACTGTTCTACATCAGAATGCCAGCTTCTGCATTAGCAGCATCACATGCGTGTATCGTGGTGCTCTCTAAGACTGACAGGGAAGAGAAGAAATAGCTGAATAAAGTCTGTATTTTTGTTTTCGTTGAGCACAAAAAGTATTCTCGTAGCTTTATAAAATTACGGTTGAACCACTGATGTAACATGGACTATTTAAACGATGTCCTTACTATCTTTCTGGGACATGGTAGCTGCATTGCTGTCTATGCAGGGTCAGAAAGCTCTTAAATATCATCAAAAATCTCTTAATTTGTGTTCTGAAGATGAACGAAGGTCTTACACTTTGTGAACAACATGAGGGTGAGTAATTATTGACAGAATTTTCATTTTTGGGAGAACTAGCCCTTTAAGTTTTATTTTCTTCACCCAGTCTCACTAAAATTAAACAGATAAATAAAATGTACAACAAATGTACAACATAAAATAAACAACACTCACGTATGATGTGTGCCAAATGCAATGTCCAGTTTGGCCTGTTAAAAACAAGAGAGAGTTCAATTCAACAAGAAAGATTTGTATTCCTTATTAAACATAATGGTTAAATTTTTAAAAAAATATTTTTTCAACATACATATTTACTGAGAAACAATTTTTTTAGAGAACCTCAGACTACGATAAAGTTTAATGCTTCCCTCTAGTGGAAAAAGTAGAATATTGCAAAAATGACACAACCTGACAGAAACGAATATGTGGATATGGTTTGGCTTGCTCGATTAACCGAGCCTTGGATTCTCTTTTTTCTCCATGAACGAGTATGACTGGTTTGTCTCTAAAAAACAAAACAAAAACAAACAGCATAAGTACTCACTTCAATGTGATGAAGTTATGTTTTATGTGGCCCTGCTACATAAGGTAAGATTTCTTCCTACCTGAATTCAGGCGGATACTGCTCCACCATCCATGGAATGTCAAAGCAGTAATTAAACTACAAAAAAAGACAAAAACATAACATTTTGTATGGTTGGTAATAGTAGTAGACTACTTTTCTACAACTTCATTCGTTAACACAATACCTGTACAGACTCTTTCAGGGTTCCAAACATTGGAGAAAGTATCTCTGATTATAGGACAGAAGAAGAAAACAGATTATAAACATATATGTATCAAAACTTCATTTATTTTTAAAGCAGACAAACTACATACCTCTGATATGCAGCGCTCCAGTGTTGAACTTTTTTGGTATCCCATTGACTTTGTTTAAGTAAAAACGATACATGTTATTCGTGGACAATAAATTGGTCTCAAAGAAATCAGCTGGCTCTTCTTTATAATAACCAGTGCCGTGAGGACTGGGGGGACGTTTGTCTTCAATCTTCTTCTTCTTAGGACTTACATTAGACTTCTTGGGCTCATTTTTCGGGGCAGGTGGTGGAGCTTCATCATCACTGCTTGAGAGGTTCCACCCTGCCTCCTCTGTTTCCCTCTTTCTCTTTACAGAAAGAGAAGGGTTGCTTTCATATTTTACAGGCTTGGTTTGATTCACATGTGCAGCTTTCCTGGCTTCAGATCCCATTAAGGGAGCAGACGGTTCTTTCACAGGATGTGAGTCCTCATTGCGTTTTGGACTCAGCTTGGGCTCCTGCTTGAAGAAAGTGGTGGTCTTATCAGGTTTTCTTTCTAAATCAGGTTTAACGCTTGGCATGTTTGAAACCTTCTGAGGTGTTGGAGGAATAATGTTGTCTTCATCTTCACTATCTGATATAGTCCACTTGCCATGTTGACTGTCCTGGGACATTTTTGTTCAGCTGTGGATCACAGTATTATTTTACTTTTATAGTTGCACACAAGTAAACTATATAACGTTACTGTAAACTTTCATACTATATAACGTATACACCAGACATAACACTGCCTGGTTTTGTCTCAAAACAACAACTTTGTGTATTTGCACAGGTAGATGGACTTCGTACAAGACATAAATGCTCGCATTGCATCATATGAACAGATGATAGATCATAGAGCGTAATCACACTGTATACATAATACCAATGTAGTTCAACGTAAATGAACGTAGACTTACAAAGAGGCGGGAAGATGAAATGTACAGGCTAACGTACAAGAAGATAATATTCAATGTGTTACGGTTATAAAGAAAGATAAGTGCTGCAAATATACAGCTACAAAACTGCTAGACCCTTGTCCATTTGAAACTCATATCATAATAGCAGCACAACAGTTTGTTGTGTTTTGATTCAGCATGCACTCACTCTGTCTGTACATTCCACATGTAACAACAGACACGCCACAATATTCTTCAAAATAAAAGTCGCTAATGGACGATCTTTCGACTTTATTATAATCATTTTGACTTGTCAAAATTCGGCTTTATATGTTAAGTTTTCAGCAAAAAAAAAACGTTTTTTTTTCTTATGTGGCGGATGTCGACTTCCATAAATGTTATATGTAAATAAATTTATTTCGTAGTTATTGTTTTCTATTTTGTTTCTTTTCTTTCTCTAGTTTTTAGAGGGCTAACGTTAATGTGGGTACATTTACATTCATGAATGTTGATTAATGTACACTTTCCCTATTTTGTGAAATAAAATAAATAAATAAATAAATAAATATAATATTTACAAGTTGTTCTCATTATGAACTCACTTGTCATTGCATAAATCAATATTTAATTTTTTTTGAATAATTATAAAAATAGATAACAGAATTATCATCAAAATAATGCTGATAAATATTGTATAATAAGTAATGAAAATAATTTATGTAATATGTCAACACGTTTATTTTTTTATTTATTTTTAATCATTTTTTATCATTACATTACAGTAATGATAATGGTGGTGCCATTTAAAAAACAATGTCCAAATACGAAAATCTTCAATTGTCCTAAAACATCCTTTTTTCTTTAAGTAGAATACATTTTTTCTTACACGTTAATTTGGTTTTTCGGGTAAAATATGTTGATGACAGATTTCTTGAAATTTACTCGCAATTATTATCTTTTTACACTAGACTTTTATTTTGAAAATAGCGGACTATTCACCATAGATGTTTCTCACCTTTCTATCCAGTCAGCGTCTCTGGTACTGAGTGCTTAACCTGAACTACTCTGTATTGACAACCAATCTCTCACATCCATACGGTTTCTATGTAAACATCTACAACTTTCCAGAAGCCTTCAGATTTTTATATCTAGGTTGTCCCAATGCAAGCATTCACAACTGGAAGAAGCTTTAGGAGTGAGCGAGAAATAAACAATGCCGAAAGGAACAAATTTGAGTTGGTAAGATTTGCGTTAACGTTGTTGAGCGATGTCATGACGCTTGTGATACAGCTTTGCTTCAAATAGTTTCTGGTGTGGATGCTGAGTTGATCTAAACGGTATTTAAAATATGACAATAATATTGTGATAAGGTAAGTAGTTCAAAAGTTATACGACAGAACATGTCACACTTCTTCTGTAAGTGAACGAGCAGAGGATGGATCTGGACTGCATTATTTAAAAATCTTGATGTTGTGGCGTTTAGATAATACGTTAAATATTATGTTTCTCGATATTACAGATGCAAATGAAAACCTTTTGATACTTACAGCGCTGAAAAATGTATCGCCCGAACAGGGACTTGAACCCTGGACCCTCAGATTAAAAGTCTGATGCTCTACCGACTGAGCTATCCGGGCTCCGAGAATTATACTGGAGAAGGGCAGCTAAATCACTAACTTCATAGGGTTTCATACCTTCAGTCAACAGCTCATCTCATAAATCATTACGATCCTTGCAAACAACTAATCTGCATAATATTGTCTGGAAATAACAAGTATTGTGCCGGAATCGGCGACTAAACGCCAGACCAGAGAATTCCGTGACTAGAGGTCGCTGTTCATTACATATGTTTGTGCGAGAACGCGCCTGGCGCTCGTGCACGTTATCGCTACTTGTGAACGCGGCGGGGAGTTTGTTGAAGTTCTTTGAGAAAACGGTTGCGCCACATGAGCGGTGCTGTAAAATGATGATCATGATTTTTTTTATTATTAATACATTAATACTTTAAAGAAACAATCTAGTGCATCCGGATGCCACTAAATTTAAACTGTTAATTTACATTATTTGACATTATGTGTAGTTTACATTTTGATTTTTTGGTTTATTTGTATTCTGTTTGTCAGCTGCTTTGGAAATTACGTTAAATAAAATACGTATAAATAAAAACGTAACTAATGTTCACCAAATTCTCGCTTGGTTAAAACATTTTTGTTCGTCTTCAACTGTATTTGTATGTCAAACAGTAATCTTTTGAAACCTTAAAGTGTTTGTTTCACCTTTGATTTTAGTGTTATACTAAATTCATATTTTGAGCATTTTGTGAGTTCATTAGGTGCTATATGGTGCACTACATAAATATTAGCAGTGTTTGTAGTGTTTTACATATTATACAGAAAAAATTGGATTTGTACGTCTGTCCACTTTCCATTTCTGTAACAGATTTTATTAACCATTTATGCTCTCTTTTTGGATTTGGTGACCAAGCTGTATGTCTGTGGTCATTTACATCAGAGCAAAGTGATTTCGACAATACATAAGAGATATTGGGTAATATTAAAGTCATTCTGTATGAAACAGAAAGGGTTACCTAATGGATTACGATAACTTGTAATAGTGCCTTGTTAGATTTGATTACCATGCTTTATATCTGTTCACATCATAATAATTTTTTCTAGAGTGTGAAAGAGAGGAGATTAGATCCGAATGAATTTGGGTAACATTTATAATGGTAATATGCAGGGACATCAGGCGCATTCTTGCACCAACATGTACTGAACAAGTGACCTCTAGTCACAGATTTCTTTCATCTGTGTTCAGTGTTAAACACAGATACTTTTTCTTTAAAATCCTATAAACATTCAGTGTAAACCCTGTCTGTTTACAGTCCAATGCAAAATAAAAACTTCAAATGAAACTTACGTTCCCCCTTGAGCCCGCTCATGGCAGTGACACTGAATGTTGCAATTATTGGGGTTATATACTTATTAATAGAGATTGCAGATCAACTCTGAATGTAATATCCATGTCTATGATCTTTAGGTTTTCCATCAGTGTGATGTGGGTAAGAAAGGTTTCTTGTCCAGAGAAGATCTAAAGATAGCGGTTGTCATGCTTTTTGGATACAAGCCTTCAAAGGTAAAGAAAATAACCAGAATCACTTGCTTGATATTTTCCAAATACATAAATTTACTGTCTCTTTCAAAAATTCAAAAATTCTGTTCTGGGATGTTAAGCTAGCGATATGCAGTTCCCTAAACAAATCATACTTTTGATTTGTATCTTCATAACAAGTTAGTTAAACTTGAACAGATTCACACAACAGGTTTAAACGATTCGTTCAGGATCGGACAGACTGAAATCAATCCTCAATTTCCAAAATCTTTCGCGAGGACGGCACATCCACAATCACATCTCATGATCAAAAACGAATCAGTAAGCAGTGCATGTACTCTTGTACAAGAGTAAAAGATGCGTAAGAGGCTCTTTTACTCTTGTAAAAGGGGATTCAACTGATAACTTTGATTTGGAACAACCATTCGAGTCCCTTTCCCGCAGTACAATTCAAGAGGGCAAAAACGCCTAAAAAACTTTTGGAAATGACCACATTTGGAAATCGCTTACCATCTCCTTCGGACCAGTCCGATTTGTAAGTGAGCTGATAGTAACTAGTCTGAACGTGATGAGTGAGAGTTTTTTGTTTCGAGGATTCGACTGCAGCAAAACGTGAGTTACTTTAATATAATAGTATGAATACAATAATGTTACAATATAAAACATACTAGACAGAGGCCACATTCACACTGTCAGTTTTTGGGATTAACAACCGCATTTATTTACAGGTGTGAGTCTCGAAATGTCCTGTTCACACAGCAGTTTACAGTCGCTTTTCGAATTTACGGGTGTGAGTTCGGTTAGAATACGGTTGTCACACCTGTAAATAACTGTACTGTGTGTGAACGTAACCGTATTAAGGACTCAAATATGGTGTTGACATATGGTTATGTTCACACACAGTACAGCTATTTACAGGTGTGACAGTCATATTCTATAACCGAACTCACCCGTAAATTTTCAGGACTCACAACCGCATTCTCGGAACTCTTGCGCGGTGTGAACGGAACAGGCTGACTGGACAACTAGTTGTCTGTCATGTCATTCAGTGTGAGAGAGCCGCTCTGCCGCACAAACGCGCATCTACCGTTTGTTGTGTGCTTTCATGTGTGGTTTCAGTAACTTACAGTTACGGAGAAATGAGCTGCGTGTCATCTGAAAGTTTTATATCCAGTCTCCACCGGAGCTGTTCCCTCCCGTCAGTTTTGTTCCGCTCTCCACTCAAATTTAAAAGCTGCTGTAGTTAATGATGATTTGATGGATAAACTCGCGGCTCGATTGGACTCTTGTCGTGTCAGAAAGTGGTAATACTTTAAGTTTTACGGACGTCGCCATCTTTGATATTGCTTTGGTCATTGTCGCTATGGTTACTCGTATGGAATACAGGCTTGATGCACGTTCATACAGACAGTTAGGGACTTTAAGCAACAGCTTCTAATGGAATGGCTACAATTACCGGAAGTAGGCTGTAACCCCGCCGTAGCCGAGAACGTAAAAATCATTAAGCAACTAGGTGCTGTTGCCAACAGCAGACATATCTTTGTACAAATGAACACATCATTAAAATTGGCTTAATTCAACAACATATCAACACAGATTAAATGAAAGACTAATAGTAGAATCGTATACTGATGGAATTACAGTGGTATATACTATAAAATGTAACATTTATCTACCTAATCTGTTACGTTGTAAAGACTACGGCAAACCACCTGTTCTCCCGTAGTAGACGGCGGAGTAGAACGTCAAGATTAGCAGTTAAAGTCGCGAACGCGCAATATGACGTTGGAATGCCGTTGCCAGTGACTGCTAGGTAAACTGCTGTGTGAACGGGGCATTTCGAGACTCACACCTGTAAGTAAATGCACAATGTGCAAACACACAACACATTTGCCGCCTTTTTTCGATTACGAAAACCTGTCATAAGTGGATCTGTTTAATTTTACTGGAGGACCACTGTCAGATAATCTTTGCAAAACAGTTTTACTGAGTGAAAACATGATTACAATGCTTATATAGTGGCAGCAATTTCAGTATTTATTTGACTGTACATAGTGTACCATTGTTGGAATAGGCCTAACGTTACTCATTTTAATCAGAGATTTAAGTTTTATTTTATTTTTATTTTTTTTTAGAAAATGTTGAGTTTTGCTTAATGTTTTTGTATTTAGTTTGTATCTTTTTAATTATAATTTAACAGTAACTTTGTATTTTCTCTTGCAGTCAGAGACAGATATCTTGATGGAGAATGGCACTATTAAGAACTGTCCAGGTAATTGTCATATTGAATTACTGCATAGGTTTGCTGTACAGTTGTAGACATGCCAGTCCAAAGCTGTTTATTTTGGTGTTTTACTATTCACCTTCAGCAGATGCTCAACCCACATTGATGTACAGTCCAAAATTATATGCACAATTTCGCTCCTGATTTATTTTTCAATGTGGAAAACCAAATTTTATACCGCTCAGGCGAAGTGAAAGGAAAAGGAGCTTGACGTAGATACTGTGTAATCTTTTTACACATTGCCAGTAATGAAATCCTGACAAACAGCGGTAAATAATGTTGCCGTGAAATGCATACAGGATTTCTACAGGCCCTTTTGACAGACAGAAACACTAAGGAAAATGGGGGTTTGGCAGGACAGCATTTTGAGGGAGACATTAAATGGTTGAAGACCTAGATTAGTAAGTAATTTGTTTCTTGTTTTATCCCACAAGCAAATTGCTTTTGTATGCTGCCCTGTGGGAAAGCATAAGATAATCTAGTTAAAGTGGCATGCTTTGTGTGATGAAATATTCCACCATTAAATCTTGCTCAGAGCAAATGGTGAATTAAATTGCCCCTCTTTTGAATTTCATGTGATTACTAAATTAGTGATGGTCGGGAGGAGAGGGTTGCTGGTGGTGATGTGGGAGGCTTGACTAGACTCAGTAGTGAAATGCTTTGGCAGGCTCATCGCACTGAAAAGAGGCCACTTAAGGCTTCAGTGCTACACCGTGTTCACAATACCACTGCCACTTGTCTAGCCCACTCACCCCCTTGCCTCTGTCCTTCTCTATATCTCACTCTCTTTTGTTTTTCACCAGCAAAATAAGCGAGAAATGGCAGAAAGGTCACACAGCTAGCTATCTTCTAATTGCGATTTCTAGTGCCTCTATTTTTATCACAGAGGCATGAAAGCTTAAGTATGTGAGATGTTGTTGATTCAGACATCCCTCCACAATGGAAACTGATAGGTCTTTAACAACACATTTATTTTTGACCTTTTTTTGTGTTAGGGATACAATGCAAGGCTCAAAGTCACCTTGCCCCCATGAGCACCACAGGTTAATGTGTCAGAGCACATGTGGTAACCACTATGCCATGGCTTTGAATAGTTTGAGTAGTTTTAGTTTATTGATTACTTAGTTGTTTGCATTTGTCTGTAGCATTTTTGTAGGGATTTTATTTGGTGTTGTAGAAACAAACTCTTGTCTTCTTGATTTTGTCATTGATTCTTTAAAAAACTTATTTAGGCAGTTTATGCAACATTCAGCATGCATATAATTTTGTATTTTAGCTTCCACCCTGGGCTGGAATGGCTTAGGGAGAGAAGTGAAAAGAAGAAAAGACCACAGCAAATCAGAGATGTCCATGATTTTAAATAGATCCTCTAGGCGAGAACACTGTTGGACATTTTCCTGTGTGTGTGTAAGTCAGGCAGTGGTCTGTTCTGCTGAATGAGTCACGCAAAAGAGGAGAGAAGATGTGACGATCAGAGGGGAAGCGGAGGGCGGTGCGAAGAAAACCAATTGAAAGAAGAGCGTAGAAAGACCCCAAGGTAGTGAAGATCGTAGAGAGGCAGAAATTAAGAAAGGGGTGGGAAGGACATACAGACCACCCAGCTGACATATCCTTGACTGATGGGCTCTGTATCACAGTGAATGTCAGTCAGCCCTGGTCTGGCTTTCTTCATCAGCATTGTTTTAAGACAGGGGAGAAACAGAGAGAGAGATGGGTTTTAAACAGGTCTGCACAGCTCTTCGTCTTACGTTTATTGCCAAACCTGCTGTCTGGGTAAAACCTTTGCACATCTCTTTTTTTTTGTGAGAGAGTGTGAGTTTTAGGGTAATAAAACGGAGCTGGGTGCATGTGTTGTGCATCTAATATTTTTATAATTTCATTCAAATATGTACGTAACAGATTTTTATGACTATGTGATGATAACAAAAATAGATATCGCTTACGTTTGTTTAAAATCTCTGTAGGCCAGAGTTGTCCTAATTCTATCAAAATTTGGCAGCACACATTAAAGTTAACATGAAATGAAAATTTCCTGTCTATTTTCCAAATGCATGTTATTGATGTTATTTTGAATAATGCATTCATGCATTTTCAATAATTTTGATTTTTGATAATCCATTTCACATGGGTTTTACAGTACGGATAATAAGATCTGTTCCTACTTTTGTCATGTGATTGAATGAACGTGATTGCATGTTTTAGTTGTAGTGGTGCTTGCTTAGGATAAGGGAACAATTTTGTTTCAAAATTTTATGAAACAGCGGTGTGTATCTTGTACGTCACCATTTGTGCTACAGATATGTGATACCTCAAATCATGCAGCTTGAGAAGAGGTATGCTATTACTTTTCTAAGCAATCAGACATGTGATTTTCAGACAAAAAAAATGAGGAAAGGAGGGAGGCAAGCCATACAGTGCCTTGCAAAAGTCATTTTTTCACATTTTGTTACACCATAATGACAGTGTACAAAACAGATTTGTAACATCTTTGCAAATTTATTAGAAATAAAACACTAATATTAAACCATTGCATAAGTATTCATACCCTTTTCTGGGACTCTTGAAGTTTAGCTCAGGAGCACTCATATCGCTTGTAGATGTTACTATACTTTGAGTGGAGTTAAACTGTGGAAAATTCATTTAAATAGGTATGATTTGGAAGGACACACGTCTTAATAAAAGGCTGAAATGCATATCAGGTCAAAATAACTGCCTGTAGAAACAGACTTATGTAAAGGCACATGTCTGGGGAAGGTATCTGACAAAAATTCTGCTGCATTTAAGGTTCATAGAAGCATGTAGCCTCCATTATCCATAATGGAAGAATTTGCAAAGAAGCACCTAAAGGACCCTCAGACTGTGAAAAACAAGATTCTCTGGTCTGATGAACCTCAATTCCAAGCATCATGTTTGAAGGAAACCAAGCACTGTTCATCACCTGCAAAGTACCATCCTAAGAGTAAAGTGTGGTGATAGAAGCCTCATGCTGTGGGGCTGTTTTTCAGCGGCAGGGACTGAGGGACTCTTCAGAGCAGAAGGAAAGCTCAATGCACCAAAATATAGAGATAGCCTTAATGAAAACCCAGTCCAGAGCATTCAGAACCTCAGACTGGGCAGAAGGTTCACCTTCAACAGGACAATGACCCTAAGCACACAGCAAGAGTGCCTTAAAGACAACTCTGTGAATGTCCTGGAGTGGCCCAGCCAGAGCCTTGGCTTGAACGCAATCAAATACTTCTGGAGAAACTTGAAAACGTCTGCCAGCCCCCATCCAAGCTGACAGAGCTTGAAAGGTGAAGAGGTGAGTCGGAGAATAGCAGATAATTGCCAAATGCAAATGTGCAAAGCTTGTTGCATCATACCAAGAAAGACTTGAGGTTGTAAAGGTGCTTTAAGTTCCAAGTTAATGGTATGAATACTTATGCAATGTGCTTATTTCAGTGTTTTATTTTGTAATAAATTTGCAAAAAATGAAGGGGTATGAACACCTTTGCAAGGCACTCTATCTAGGTACCAGAATATTATAGAAACTTGATGGGATTTTTTGACGTGGACTAGTAAGCAACCAACTAGCAACCCTCTAAAGCCCATCCAGAACACATTAGTGGAACCCTTACAATCACCACAGCATTGTGGTTGTGTTCCTTTTGGTTAAGCACAGCTCATGTTTTCCTCAGGAAAAAGTACAAATCTGCTTACTAACTTGTTTTTGAAAAACAGTCCTTTCTGTGTTCTTTTATCACTTGGCTTGAGATTCTCAAAGGACATATTACAGCGTATGTTTTGGCATGACTCGAAGTGCAGTGGAGCCATCACATCTGTCCTTGGATCTCTTAATTAATTTATGCTTTTCCCAATAGAGATTTATCCCCCAGTTTCTCTGCCGTCACTGTCAGCGTAGCCCACCCAGATCTCCTCGCCAAGCTCCCTCTGTATGTTTGGTGTTTCGTGAGAATGCTGTCTAGAACTCCCCAGCCTACCTTTTTCATCTCAATAACAGCACTCAGAGAAAAAATGACTACCCTGCAGGCAAGAGGGAAAGATATTACTCCTTTAAACACAGTGCTTTCAGATGACTGCCATGTAAAGGAAGAGCATGCACTCCAGACGAGAGCTTTGTAATAAACCCAGTATTCTTTCTCTCCCTCTGCTTCTCTTTCTCTAAAAAGGGGTCCCGCTGGAGCGGTTTGTGTCTCTCATGGGGAGGAAGGTGTCTGCAGAAGATCCATATGAGAAGACGAGGCAGATCTTCACTGCATTTGATGTACACTGTATGTTCCTCTCTCTGTTTAACACTTGCTTCAATACATTTGAGTTGATACAGATTAGACTAGTGATATATCTGCTTCCAGACCTCATGATCTTTATTTTGTGGAAATGCTAAAGAATTGGTTGAAACACCTGTGCAGTTCAACATAAGCAAATCTTTTTTGGGGATTGTCTTCAGTGAAGTACAAGGCATGTGCATATTAAAGGTTGACCCAAAAATGAAAATTATGTAATTTGTTCATCTTCAGAACACAAATTAAGATACTTTTGATGAAATCCAAAAGCTTTCTGACCCTGCATAGACAGTGCAACTACCACACTCAAGGCTGACACAGAAAAGTGGAAATTGTTAAATAAAGTCATTATTTTAGTTTTCTTTGTGCACAAAACGTATTCTCGTAGCTTTATAAAATTAAGGTTGAACCGGTGATATCATATGGACTATTTTAACAATGTCTTTACTACCTTTCTAGGCTTTGAACGTGTGAGTTGCATTGCTGTCTTTGCAGGGTCAGAAAGTTCTTGGATTTCATCAAAAATGTCTTAATTTGTGTTCAGAAGATGAACGGAGGTCTAACTTGTTTGGAATTACATGAGGATGAGTAATTAATGACAAAAATTAAATAAGTATATTTTTAAAGGGGTCATTGGATGCCCATTTTCCAGTTGATGTGATTCTCTAGGGTCTTAATGAAAAGTCTATAATATACTTTGGTTAAAAATTCTCAATGGTAGTGTAAAACAACACCCTTTTACCTGGTCAACATGAGCTCTGCAAAAATAATCCGATTTTGAGGGATTGTTCCTTTAAATACAAATGAGCTCTGTTCGCCCCGCCCCTCTCTTCTCTCTGCTGCTCTGAGAGATTGTTTACTTTAGCGCATTTAGCATGTTTAGCTGCGAAACTTGCTAGCTAGCACATTATTAGGAAAGGTGATTGCAGAGATTCATAAAAAAAACCCTTATACTCACTTCTGCTGTAGGTGAAGCTGGATCACGAATGATTTGCGCAAACATAGATGCATTTATGTAGATCGGGAGGCGCATTCCCTTCACAAACAAATGTAATCCACTGCATCTTCAGCGGCTCAGATGTCGGGAGTAAATGACGACCACTATGTTCATTATTACATCCAGCAACACAACACTTCAATTGCTCAATCTGAGATATTCTTGTCTAACTTACATATCTGCTCCGGCATCGAAACAATGGAGGTTGGACTGTTAGAGCTGATCTGAGGTAAGACGCTGATGTCAATCAACTATCGTGGGAGCAGCCTCTCGACAGGCATCTGAGATTGACTTAATTTGAAAAAGGGGATATTATTCTTACAGAGTAATTAAAAACCACTGCATGGATTTTTGTCATAATAGGGTAGATGTGTACATACCCTGCCAACACATTAATGTTCAAACAACATGTAAAAGTGAAGTTTGCATCCGATGACCCCTTTAAGTGTGTGTTTTGAGGTGACAGTTTTCAAGTGCAGCTAACATGTATGAATACATATCACGGTGGGTGGGTATGAATACATATCACGTACGATAAGTTTAACTGGAAGTAAACTATAGTAGAGGCCTAGGACAACTGTGAACACATCAGAGTAGATGTAGAGATTTAGCACTATCAGGAGGACAGATGTGAACCTTCTTGAGCCAGTTGGCTACTAACTTTGTCATCCGATTCAGTGATGGGTAATATCAGTAGTCCTTCTTACTTAAACCACTCTTATAGCAGCCAGTACCACAAAGTTAAATTGGAAATTGAGTGAAATTCTGCACAGTTCATGTTTACTGACCAAATTTGTTGTGGAATGTGGTTTGTGGGTTTTTTAGTTCCTGTAACTCAGCTGGTAGTGCGTGGTAAAACATCTAGGGTTTCCGTTCCCAGAAAAGAAACATACATAATGACAAGAAGTCTACCTCAAGTCATTTTGAATAAGTGTGTGCTCAATGTGAAGTAAAATGAATGCAATGCACAGTGTCGCAGAGAAGAATAGTTTTTTAAACTTTGAAATATCTCTAACGTTCTACGTTCAGGCTTTGGAGCATTTTTACACATAATGGTGGTTGTAATCCCAATTACTGTGTTTATGACTGCAGTTTTAACAAACTTGTTGGGGCTGGGAAGTGTTTTAATATTATTGCAGTAGAGGGCGCCATATGTCCTTCCTTTTAGTCCGCTGTTGCTATCATGCAATGGATATGCTCCATCCTGGTAGTTTTTTCCCCAACTAGATATTTGAGAAAATAGAAGTTAATCTTTTTTGTGATTTAACGTCAGCTGAGATCTACTTCTTGAACAGCTGCTTGATAAACTAGAAAGTCAAATACAAAAGTTCCCTTCTTCTTTAGCTGCTGTGTTTTTCTGGCCTATATGAAGTATTACTATGATATTAAGCGTCTGAACCAATGTTTTAGACTTCAAGGTTGGGTAGAAAACAGTCTCCGTGGATCATTTCGCCCTCCGTGGAACTGTTTGTAGGATATTCCAATTAGAGGCAAATGTATAATTAACTAATTAATTTTGTTACAGAAATAATTTCACCAAGTAAGTTAGGAGTGACCACATGAGGAGGATATCAGCTGACCTTGATTGAATCTACTCAGAATGGTCGAGGGATCTCATTTCATTAACCCTGCTGACCCGCCATTAAAGAGGAAAACTGGTGTGTTTGAGCTGAACATTTATACATGTGAAAGCTGACTTTTCAGCAGATGTTTGATAGACCGGTTATCGCCTGCAGCTGGTTGTCTCATTCACTTTCTATTTATCTCTTTGGTATCTCATTTGCTTTCTCAGACTGCTTTGAAATATCTCTAACGTTCTACGTTCAGGCTTTGGAGCATTTTTACATTCTCGTAGGACCTAAAATAGTCTCCAGCAATAAGTAGTAGGCATTTAAAAAATACAGTTGGCTTTTAATTAGAATTGTGAATGTTAATGAACCATCAAATTCATCTCAAGGACCAAATTGCTGTGAGCGAGTTCACTCAACCCTTGTACGAATTCTGAGCGACCTGAAAATTAGCTAATTTTAGAACCGAGATTGCAAGTCTGATTCTGACTCGCTCTTAACTCTCAACTTGTTGTGATTCAGGACTATGTATATCAGCACTGACAAATGGTTAAATGCTCTTGTTTTCAATCTTTTTGAAAATGAAATTGGCTTCTGTTTAAACTGTTGTGAATGAACATAGCAGCTGGAAACCTGAAGGAAAACTGTCAGGCAGGTGTTTTCCAGCAGAGCTAACATGCTAGCAAAGTGTCTTAATAATTCCGGCAGTTCCTAGATTGATTGTCTTTGTTCCTTTGCCAACTAAGCTTAAACCCTCTGTCCTGGCTTTCTCTGCCTGATGTTCCTGTCAGACTGCCAACAGAGGCAAGTCCTCTCCTATCTGCGGCTGAACAGTTTGCGCTGGATGAGATGTTTGACTGTTTCGTCTGCGCCGTCACCCCCGTCCTCATCTTCAATGGGGACGCGCTGGAAGCTAAAGCGCGCTGAAGTGCGTCGCTCCCATTCAGAGCTGAAGTGGCAGCCTGCCCGGTGACAGAGCATGCTCGGTGTAGTTGGAAACCCTCCCGTTCTCACCCGGTGTGAAAGTGAGCTGAGCTCCCTGCCGATTCCTGCTCGTGCTTTGTCGTCAAAACATTTGTTTTCTTCCGCGCTCACCTAATAAATCATGCAATTATGCACCTTCAAACCCTTTTACATATGATATGTGGCATTGTTTTCTAGTTTTGCGCAGGCTTTCGCAGGTGTCCGACTTTTATCCCTGTTGTCGTGGCTGTGGAGGGCAGTGTTTGGTTACGGTTGGTGAGCTGGTGTTGTTGGGTCTGGCGTGTTGACATGCATGTCACAGTGCTCCCCGACCCTCACCCCCCATAATCCCCCCGCTCAGTGTGCCGCTGTGCCTCTCATCAATTCAGCAGACACGCTAAACAGATTCCACTCTCAGCTCTGACTTTGGATGCGAGCGCTCTAAACTTCCTCAGGGGAGCCATTTCCTGCAAATCAAAGTCCTGCGTGCCAGCCGCTGAGAAGAAGGCACAACAAGCTGTTCCTTTGAGCTCTCAGGAAGAGGCTCCCGGAGACACTCTGAGATCTCAGCCGGTCTTACGTCTCGCTCTTACAATATCAGGCAAAAAACTGCCAGTGGACTTAGGTTTACTTCATTTTCCACGCCGACTTGTGACAGTTGAGTGTGCAAGGCTTTCAGAGTATACTCCTTTGACCGTGAGCATGGATGGACATGGTCTAGTGAACCATCTTCAAGGCTCAGTGTTGAGGATTTTATCTACTGGTCCGCAGGGTTGCCAGGTTTTCACAACAAAACCAGCCCAATTGTTACTCAAAACTAGCCCAATCGTGTTTTGATGTTCTAAAGGGTAAATACGTGTAATTGGGATCGCTTAAACCTGCGGACATGAAAAACAACCCAATTCCATGGGAAAACCACAGACTTGGCAACACTGCTGGCCTGGTTGGGCCAGTGGTTCAAAATTTTACTTGCCCTTACTTGCCCTGTGGCCTTGCCACAGAAAAATAAAATAGTTGCTGTTATCATGGTTTTTGACCCATGTTGCCTTTTCTACTAATAAATAAGCTCATATGACACCAAAATTTTAGATGGCAAATAAACTGCAATTCTTGATTCCAATTTCAGTACCATCCAGAAGTGTCCCAATCGGGCCAGTGACAAATTTGTTCAATGTTTGCCATTTCCAAGCTTTTTTTTATGCCATGGGCCATTGGGCAGTCCTTGTTGTCGACCCCTACATTCTTTGCAGTGCTCAGATCACTCACACAAGCAGTGTTATAGGACTTTTAAATTAAATATTTTTTTATTCCCTTTTTTTTCATGGTTCTGAAAAAAATGAGAATACAAATTGCAAGAATTACAATTAGACACATTGACAGTATGTTAATGGTTTCTGTTAAAGGCACAATATGTAATTTGTTTAATTAAAATATCCAAAAACCACTACAACGGTGTTATATATTTTGCTGACTTACTCACATTATCCCTAATTTAACTAGTGTAACGGACCATGTCATTTCGTTGTCTGCCAGTGACATCATGCACCCTCAATTTGCAGGTTTTATTTTGCAGAAAACATGGAAACCCCAAAAACACTTTAATATGTTATGCATTTTATTAGAGTAGCATTATAACAGAACTTTCAACACACTCAAATGTATCTAGTATGATAAAACAGCACTGCTTTTTCCTACATACGCATGACCATAAGAAGTGGAAGCTGTCGACTTTGGCATAATAAAAGCTTTGCTGCTTTCGAACCGTGTATCGGCTCATCCTTCATTAGCAACCGCTCCAGCGGCCTTGTTTTGCTTCCACGACTTTCAGCCTCACCCTGCTTCATACTACAGTGACCTTAATAAGTGTTTAATACATTAGCTCATCCATGGACATGATTTCTGCCCGAGTCCTGATGGATTGCATCAGCTGTGGTGATGAAGACAACAACTCCCATGATTCTACACCCAATCATGGCGTCATAAAACTACGCCTTTGTTTCTTTGTTTGTTTTGACTGTGTGCCCTCTAGTGGTGAAAACTTACATATTGTGCCTTTAAGAGAACAATAAACATATTTATAGTCCTAAGTGGCTATTCACACAGACTTTTTTTTTTTTTTTTTGTATAAAAACAAGACACAGGGAGTGGAATGGAAAAAAATGCAAGGTTATGAGAACTGCGTTGAAATGCTTTTAACTTGTACTGCATTTTAGGCCCTGTTTATGCTAGTGTGTTTTTTTGTTTTGAAACGGCGTTTTAAAATGAAAACGATCCTCGTCTACACTACACAACTGAAAACGCATGTCACATGACCACTCATGCAGATACAACCATAGATATGCATAAGTAGATGCCCTATTATTTAGAATGGTGGACAGGTCTACATGCTTGAAGCGGTTGAATGGGGAATATACCTATACATATTTATGGGTACAACAATGAGCATGATGTTGTTGTTTACACGTCAAGAATATGCAGAGTGAATACCATCATTTCAGAAGTCTCCGTTTTGGTTTGTTTACACTGAAACATAACGCTGGAGTTTTTAAACTAAAACAGGGACTGCAGCATTTTCGAAAGTCTCAGTTTTTAAGGGGGGGAAAACGCTGGAGTAGTGTAAATGATAGATATGATAAATGACTGTAGCAAAAGTTATGCTTTTTAAAACGAAAATGCACTAGTGTTAACGTAGCCTTAGAATGCCATTTAATTTACATTATAAGAGACACAAGATGCCAGTGCAGTGGTCAAACATGACCACCAAGTGCATGTATACATAGAAAACACTGAAAAACAATGAAAAATTAGTGCAGTGCTAAAATCTCTGAAGAACTACTGCTGTACCCCAGTTAAAAAAGTAACATATTTAAAATGTATTGATTTGAAGTATAGTTCAAATCTATTAACATATTTACTGACATATCGTTTGAGACTTTCTGTTGAAAAAATCATAATTAATCTTTATTTGGAGTAATATTAAGCCAAAAATGTGTTTTAATGTCACTATTGATGAAGATTGTATGGTCTTTTTATACTTAGCATAAAATAAATGTATTTCAAATACATTTTAGTATATTTATATTTATTTATACTTTCCACTGTGGTATGTTTGATATTTCATGTTTGCATGATGCTGACAGGCTGAAAGGTTCTATTATTGTTTTAGTTTTTACAAAACATTTACTGTTAATAATAGCCTACTATTGGTGCTAAACTGTTAGTCATTTTGAAGCTGAATTGTCTTTATTTTTTTAATTAACCTATAAAACTAAATATCTTCTTTGCGTAAGAAACATTTAGCATTTTTCTTAATTTCTGAACATATGAAATATGTTTAAAACGTTTTCACAATATATGCCTTTATATTTAATAAATAGGTTCTGCAAATATATTTAAGAAGTCATATGTGTCATGTTTGCTTTATGTTGACCAATTCTGCTGTGATGTACTTGGAATAAAACCAGATGGTTAACAAAGAGAAATTACTTGAATCATGTTGCATCTTGAATCACGTTTTTGTCTTGAATCGAAAAAAATCTGAAAAACTTTGCTTCAAGTATGAGCCACATTGCTGACGTGATCGCTAGTACACCTTGAGCACATGCAAGTTATTCCTCTTGTCTGCAAGATTATCCGATATTTTAATATCGGTTCGATAATATTTGTGCATCCCTAATGTGAAACTCAGCGGACTGTACTGATGATGAAAATTACGTCATGCAGACAGTCTGCGAGCCGGAGCAGAACGCGGACTAAGGTAAGTATACTTTCGGCTTTATCCACCAGCCATTTAGTGGGGGGAACGAGCAGAGAAAGCTGATTTTTATTCCTTAAGATAAGCAAAAATAATGAGAGTGTGCTCCCAGGTGTGCTTATCTCATCCTCTTTGCTTGATCTCATGCAAGTGTGGGACTCTAATAACACGCCCGGCCCCACAGTGAACGGCTTTTTGATGTTTTAAAGTATTAGTCTTGTTAACTCTTGCTCTGGGTTTGTGCTCTCTACAGGTCGTGGCTTCTTGAAGCTGGATGACTTCAAAAGCGCCTTCAAGCGAGTTGCCCCTCGTCTGCCGGAGAGGACTGTGCTGGAGGCTTTCCGGTAAGAGTTCAGGCCTGCGGCCTCCCTGTAGATGCATCATTCAGAGGTTTCTCTGATCCTCCTCTCAATCACTTGTGTTTCCATCATCTCCCTTCTTGATTTTCTTTTCCAAAGTAGATTACAAAGACAAATGTAATTATGCCACGAATGTGTAGTCAGAAAGAGATTTTTGCGCCTATTGCTTAGAGCACGCCTCCCTCTCAACCTCAGCAACAAGCTCTGCGTTTGGCCGGAGCTTTGTTACTCAAACCCCTCCAGTGTGAGTGAAAATGTTTGATACAGTCTCATGTGAGAGTTGCACAGGTCTGACAGTCTGGAGGCTTGCCGTGTTGAGATCTGGCTGCTCATTAGGGTGAGAACAGTTCCTCCCTGTGGAGTTTCTCAGCCCCTTTCCACTCCCGTTCAGGCCCCATGGCTGCTCCACGTGTCTCTGCGCACCTCATCTTCACCGTCTCACTCAAAACTGCTATGAACAGGTGGGATTCCGAGTCTGCGCGTGCTGTGCGTTCACACCCATTTCAAACAGTTATCACTAAACCCAGAGCTATCGTCAGATCCCAAAGCCAATATGACATTCGACAATCTCCCACTAAGATCTCCGCATTACTTTCTTACTATGATGTATCTGGAGGTTTCAGCTTGTCCCTGCGTTTGCAGTCATAGTGACACATTATTATCAGCCCTCAGCTGAGTCTCTCTTCTCGGTTTCTACTCCTTTTGAAGAGGTGACGTGGATACCGTATGCAGCTCTGAGACAGGGGCAATTAATCTCTTTCATCCTTTGTTTGAGGGCTCAAGAGCTCGGAGATGCGACACGCGTCTCCTTGTGCGCAAATGTGTGTGTTTGTTTGCGTTTTGGACAGATTTAGTGCTTTGTTTGATGTGACTCATCCTCTGCAGTTGGCCACTGCTGCGAGTTGCAGCTTCTGTTGAGAGCGACGCGGTTGTCCTGCAAAGCCGGTTAATATACGGACGCCCTCTCACACCACACACACCGTGATCACTGACAGCACAGATACTGTGTCCCTCTGACCTTAAGCTCAGCTGACTTACTAGGAGTTGATAACCTCAGATCCTCAGTGAGTCATTGTGGTGCTATGATTGCAATGACATGCCAGCACTGCATTGGCAGGGTGACTTATGAGTGCAGGAGGCATTGTGGCATTCGTTTTTTTAATTAAATGCCGCAGCAGCGTCAGAACCAAAGCGCTAAGGGCTTATGTCATGAGAAATCATGTAGCGTGACTTTAGACATTCGATTCGTATCTAGCCAATTTTGGCATTCACTCATTTGGCATTAGGACTGTAGCTAATGATACTGTAATTTTGATAATCGACTAATGTTATGATCCAATATTAATCTGTTATGCAATTAATCACATCTTCATTAGAACATCTAGATATTCTTAAAATGCCAAGAACACTTTGTGTTTCTTCACAGTGTTTCCTACGCCATTTTTATGAACCCAGTCTTCTTTAATTATATCTTTTAGAAAATGTACTGCATTGTTTGGGCCCAGTTATCAATTTTTAGTAAAATTAATATTTTTGTTAGAAATTTCCTTGTATAAAGCTATAGCTAAGCTAGGCAAAAGGCAAAAGTTGAATTATAGCCAAAAATATCCAAAACTATTTTATTCAAACAGATATTATAATTATTCAGACAACTGTTGGTATGACAATATTTACACAACTATTAATACTTTGCTGACCACTTACCAAGCAATGCTTAATTTTGTTCAGTCTGTGGTGTAAAAAGGTTGCTTTAGCAATTGAAGAAAAACACTTAAGCAAAACATGGTCAGGTCAAAGTGTCTGAATAATTTTTATCAATTTTACTGGTGGTCCGCTGTATGAAGAATTTTTGGGTATAATATGTCACAGTTTATTTTATTATCCTCACTTACATAAATTAACTATAGCGTCCTGCACCCACAAGTGTAAAAA
>JAHKKF010490431.1:0-17777 GCA_019740295.1 Labeo calbasu | reverse complement strand
ACAATGTAAATTATTTATTATTAACTTTTAATAAACTTTTCATTATTAACTTAATACATCCTTGGTGAATAAAAGTATTAATTTCTTAAAAAAAAAAACAATAAAAATGTACTGACCCCAAACTTTTGAACAGTAGTGTATATATACAAACATGTTGAGGGGTAAGAACCAGAAGGGCATAAGTGACATTTCACCAACTTTACCGAAGGGCCAAAAAAAAAAAACATTTATCATAGTTTGATCTGACTTTGTGTACTGTTTTCAATCGTTTACAATAAAAAATTGTATACAATCATTTTGCTAGATAAGACCCTTCTTCCTCAGCTGGGATCGCTTACAACCACATTTGGGATCGTTTGAAGCCGCTTTTAAACTGCATTTTGGAAGTTCAAATTCGGGGCACCATAGCAGTCCACTATATGGAGAAAAATACTGAAATATTTTCCTCAAAAAACGTAATTTGTTTACGACTTAAGAAAGAAAGACATGAACATGTTGGATGACAAGGGGTAAGTACATTATCTGTAAATCTTTGCTCTGGAAGGGGACTTCTCCTTTAAAGATGACTAAATATACTATGCCCCTAACATACAGCACTTATAGAAACCTACAGTATATGTAGTGTTATGGTTAAGTTTAGGGTTAGGTTTCTGTAAGAGGTAGATTTTGTGTTAGTGTAGTGAAGGGCCATACTATAAAACATTGTTTAGCATCATTTATTAGATGTTGTCTAATAAATGCTGTCTGAAGGACCCCACAAAGTAGTATACTCCTGATTTTACTATCTTTGTGCGGACATTAGTATGATACATGCTCCAGGATGGTGTCCTGAAAGATGCCTTACTCTGATCTGATAACTTACAAAAGATTGTAATTTCAAGGACTAAACAAGCAGTTATTGTGTGAGAAGCCTTGTAAGATACAGACTCACTTTCTCTAGGTTTGTTCGTCTCCATTTTCTGCCTCTTTGGCCCCACTGGCACAGAGTCATCCTGCAAACACACAACAGCTATGGTGATATTTAGTCACAATATCTGGAGAAAAAAAAACTTAATAGGTGTTGACCAGAGAAATTAAATATCCAGCAAAAAAAAAAAAAAAAAAAGCATCATATATGTAACAAAATCAGATTTACATTTTTTGACTTTTGCTGGTCCGGCATTTGTGCTGAGTCTGTAAAATATTTTGTGGTTAAATCAGTAGAAAAAATCAGGAGCATTTAAATAATGTAGCTTAAAAGTAAACACAAATCAATCAATACAAATACAAATGTATGCTGTCAAACTAAAATGTTACCTAAAGACAGACTATTATCCAATTACAACAGTAATACCAACCAAAATCCTGCTGTTGTTTCACCAGAAGTGTAGTTTTACCGTCCAGTTTTCCGTTTTCCTGCATGTTCTCCAGTTGTGTGTTTTCCTTGTTAGGTTCTCCAACTGTTTGCGGCAGCTTAGCCTTAAGTTCTTTAATTTCTTCATCTTTTACTTTGCTTTCCTGTTTTGCATTTTCAAGACATTCGGATATGTCTTGCAACTCTCTGAAAACTATACACACAATCAACAATTAAATAAATGATGTGCAATATACACAAATTTTTCCAGAGTAACTGGTGGATTCTAATTTCTTTTAGGATGCTGTCGAGTTCCAGTCTCCATAGAAACCCATGTTTAAACAGGGTAAAAATAAAGACTTTATTAAAGACTAAAACTTTTTCTATATAACTAAATATAAAAATGTGTAGGGTTAAGATGTGGTGTTGTTGGCTGCCACAGTAACAGCAATAACCTTAAGGATTTCCTGTAAAGTGCTTGTTTTGCACACCAGCAAATCTGTCTACATCCGGCACTGTATACTTGAATTCTATGCCAAAGACCGACATGAGAAAAGGAGCATGGCTTACAGGGCTGAAGTTAAAATACTGTGTGTGAAATAATAAAATAATGTATGGACAAAATCTGTAAACTTTACTCCGATCAATAGTTGTAGGATATGTGTTATATATGCTCATCTTTTTTTAATGCAGCTAACTTCAGACTGCTTCATGTCATCTACACACTCATTAAACTACGGTGCCCTCCACAAATATTGGCACTCTTGGTAAATATGAGCAAAGGCATTTGTGGAAATAAATCTGCATTGTTTATCCTTTTTTTTTTTTTTGATGATAGGACAGTGAAGATTGACAGGAAAGTGTTGAAGTGTTGGATGGAGAGCGGGGGTGCAGGATCAGCAAAGGACCCAGGGTCAGGATTCAAACTCAGGTCAGCCTGAAGTGCAGTTGCGCTATATGTGTTAACCACACAGCTATAGGCACTGACTCATTGTTTATCCTTTTGATCTTTCATTTGCAAAAAAAATCACAAAATTCCAACCTTTCACTGAAGTTTTTTTAGCACACCAGGGTTGAGCTAGGAGCATGAAACTGTCCAGCCATAACTTCCTGTTGCACAGGATTTTAAATATGAGGAGCACAAAGGCCAAATTCCCTTAAGTGTCCATCACAAGGAGTAAAACCAAAGAACATAGTTCTAATGTGCAGTACAAGATTGCTGAGCTTCACAAAATAGAAAGTGGCTGTAAGAAAAGAGCTCAAGCACTGAAAATCTCCATTTCCACCGTCAGGGCAATAATTAAGAAGTTGCAATCAACTTAAGATGTTACAAGTCTGCCTAAAAGAGGACGTGTCTAAATCGTCATAATGGATGGTGAGGAGGAGACTCTGAGTGGCCAAAGACTCTCCAAGGATCACAACTGGAGAATTGCAGAGATTAGTTGAGTCTTGGGGCCAGAAAGCCTAAAAAAAAAATTCAAATAGCCCCTACATCACCACATGTTGTTTAGGAGGGTTTCAAGAGAAATCCTGCTCGCTCATCCAAAAACAAACTAAAGCATATTTAGTTGTTAGATATGACTAGAACTTCAAACAGGACTGGCTTCTAGGGTCAGATGAAACTAAAAAAAAAGAGCTTTTTGCCAGAAAACACTCAAGATGGGTTCGGTGCAAACAGGAATAAAAAGTAGCCCATGCCCACATTTAAATAAACTGCTGGATCTTTAATGTTCTGGGCCTATTTTTCTGCCAGAGATCCTGGACATCTTGTTTACATACATGGCATCATGGATTCTATTAAATACTAAGAGATTAAAAAAAAATCTAAATCTGACTGCCACTGTTAGAAATCTTATAATGGGCTGTGCTTAGATATTCCATCAGAACAATGATCCAAAACAAACACAGACATCAAACAAAAATGTGTCACTGAGGACAAAATGAAGCTTCTACCATGGCCGTCCCAGTTCCCTGACCTGAACCCTTTAGAAAATGAGTGGGGTGAGTGCCGTTATCTTGGGAAGAGGACTTTGCAATAATTGGATGCCAATAATTGTGATCAACATGAACTAGAGAAAAACATTTATTTCATAATGAGATTTCCCCCCACTTTCCCCCATCTTTTTACTTCAATGAAAGATTAGAATTTTGTGATTTTTTTTTTAATGAAAGATCAAAAGGATAAACAATGCAGATTTATTTCCACCTTTGCTCATATTTACCAAGAGTGCCAATATTTGTGGAGGGCACTGTAGTTACTGCAAAAAGATGGACACTGCAACACTGTAAGGTGATGAAACTATGGTGCCATGTGCTTTTTAAAACACATTTTATAGGATTAACGCTACATTATCAGTTCAGAAAATGTCAGAGCACAGAAATGTAAAGTATTGTTATGGTTTAAGTCAGCAAGACTTCCTTGTTTAAGAAAAAGGTGGATACACACAATATCATTATAACTTACATATTTCATTTGTTCTATAATCAAGTGAGTTTGTGATTGATTTCCTATGCAAAAAAAAAAAAAAAACTATTTGTTTTTTTAAGGTGCACTTTGTCTTTTGCATTAACTTTAGCAGATAAAATCCAGCAAGTTTTTTTTGTCTGCCCTGATCTTTGAAAAACATAAAACTCTTAACAAAACCCACCTGCAATTAATGCAGATTTTTCCATTTTCTTCACATCAATCTGTCCTCGGGCAGTCTGTTGAGGAGAAGAAAGCTGAGGAATTCATGTTTGATGGTGTGAGCCAAACACAACACATGACAGCACTGTAATAATTACTATTCTTATTTACACCGATGTGTCAATGTATCACTTCTGTCTGAAGCTGTCAGTAAATTATGCTTGATTACACTGTCTAAAAACTAACGTTACGATTAGAAATATATTCCTTGATTGGATCGTACAGAGTGTGTGTGTATTGTGCATAGAGTAGTATGTGTTGTTAAATGCTTTTAAAATGTCCAGTTGTGTTAGAGTTATTGTTCTAAATGTTGAATAGATGAGGAAAATTATTTGCTTAAAGTCTTCATGAAACATAAGTTTGGAATCTTAGAATTTCACATTCAATATAAAGTAAAAGTTCTCTCACCTTTTCAGTTGTTTTTTGAAGCATTTTAATACCTTCATGGGTCTTTAATGCTATTGGGAAACAAAGATGAAATGCTGAGTTTTGTATAGCGAGCATAAATAAAAAATAAAGAGAATATAATTTCACAACAAATATATAAACAAATTTTATTTTTCCCTAATAACATTACATTAAAACAAAATATGGAAAAGATCCAGTCAACAATACTTATAATACTGATAATGAGGAAACTATAGGACTGAAATTGCACAATATTCAAAAACACAACTAAAGAGCTGTGGGCTAAACACACACAAAAAAGCTGAGCATAACTTTTAAGCAACATTATGACCTGATGTGATCTGAGAGACCATTTGTTGCTTTTACTAAATATTTTTCTGCACATCATATATCATTGGATATCACTTTGCAATTTCAACAGCTAGCATTAAGCGATATTAATTATGAACCACAGATCTGATATTTCAGTTTTTCCTGAAAGGAGATTAGAGATGTAGAATTAAGATACATGTAATACTCACATAGTCTTATTGATATCGCCTCTGTGTGGTCTCCACCGGTCACGTGACACAGGTAATCTCCAGCATCTGACTCTTTGACGTCCTTCAGTTCTAAGGAAAAACTTCCCTTCTCTGTATCCTTATTCAGTCCCACTCTGCTTTTATAGCCCATCACTGGCATCATCTGCTTTTCCATATAGAGACACATATATTCTGTTCCCTTAAACCACTTGATCTCCATGTCAGCAGCACTGATTTCAGGTGACAGGTGACAAGATAGAGTGACATTAGACCCCAGTTCGACGTCAACACTCTGAGCTTCATCAGGCATAATAAGGTGAAACTCATCTGTGTGGAAAAGAGAGAAAATTGTGGGCTTACAGTGTGTACACATGATTATCAAGCAAATTTAACTTTAAGTTAATTTATACAGTATTATATTAATGCTATTTGTGAGTATAAATGAAACAAAAATGAGTAACTTTAAAGGAACTCACTATTGGACGGAGCTGTCATTTTCTCTCCTAAACAGGGGCATAAGACTCATAGTAAGAACAGAATGATTTCAGACTGACATCTCAACATCACCTCATCACTAACAACACACTTAATTCTCACAAAACTCTACTGCTACAACACATGGGGAAAAACACAAATATATACACAAATAGCTTTTTTTCAGTAACAATGTCTTTGTATTGTATCTCAGAACACTGTATTCCAGCTATAAAAAGCACTTCCTATAATCAGTCTTATTTCAGTTTTTTTCAATAGCTATGCAAAATACCTTTTGCACTATAGTGATGGGAACTTTCTGCGAATCGCTATTTTGGAGTTTGCAATCACATGGTCCACAGCATTCCAGCAAAAAATTTGTCTGTGGCATAGCCTACATGCTTTAACAAAACTTTGATCCAACCAAGAGTAGTACAGTACCATACACACCAAATCTCCTTACAATGGCCCATGGGTATCTTGTTCCAGTGGCACTGGAGTTTAAAATAGTTAAATAAAGGGGCCCTATTATGCTTTTCAAAATTATTTCACCATTACTTTAATGATATAGCTTTTATTTAATTTAATTAATTTTATATAGTATTAAAATAGCATGTAAATAATATGTAACAAAGTCCATGCCAAATAGAAATCGCCTCTAACACCTCATTTGCTCCTGCTGTCTGTTCATGTGTGTGTGTGTGTGTGTGTGTGCGTGCACTTGGATGGGTGAAATGCAGAGCATAAATTCCGAGTATTGAACTCACTTTCACTTTCTGTTCCTGCCTTTAGTTCCAGTACATGTCACCATGTAACGCATTTCCATTATACCCGATGCGTTTATAGCATTAAAACAATAGTCTTTTGTTGTGTTTTCATCCTTTTTCTTATGACTGTTCCAGAACCGTGTAGCTCGATACAGATCACTATATCGACGGACATCAAGTTTTAGCGTTGTGTACAGAAATTACATTTATAACATCTCATCTGAACTGTAAGAGAGGTAGCCTATAATATTTACCTTTACAATTTATTTACAATTACCTTCCTGCATAAGCCGTTCTTGCAATGGTGGTTTGGGTTGAACAGCTTGTTGCTCTTGATCGTCATTATTGGATAGGATTTTGTTGCCCTTCTGCCCCCAGCCCCCTCCTCTCCCCTCCCTACGTAACGTGATCGATCTCGAAAGCAAAAGTAATAGGTAAAAGCAAGTTCTTACAACGCAATTTCGATATACTACATGTAGACTACATTCCGAAAATGGATCTTTATGGGCAGCCTGACCGTTCCAACTGTATGTTAGAACCGTCACACAAATTGGTGAAAAGCAAAGACAATTAAATTTATTTACGGTAACCTAAATGTTACATTGCAGATTTCGGTTAGGATGTATGCATGCACTTCACTTACCTTTCTTCTTTATATATCCTGTCTCAGCTGAAGTGCAACGCAGAACTGACCTGAACAACCCGTCAAACCGATCTTATGTCACATGAAAAATACTTTCACTTTCAATCTCTCTGTAACTGCAGTTAAACACCTCCCACGCCCTGTTTTAGCCTGGGTGTTTGGATTACCACCAAATAAAAATAGTTTAAAGTCCCCCTGCAGTCACTAATTTAATCCCTTAAACTCATCTTTAATAATTTAAATTACATATTTATTTATTTATTTAACCATTAAAATAATTTCTTTACATCTTAAAATAGCTTGAATGAACTACAGTAAACTTGCACTGCAGGTTTAATCTTTAAACTGCAGGTTTAATTCCTGGAAAAGAAGGGCAGCTCTTTAAAAAAAAAAAAAAAAAAAGGCTGTATGCATTTAATAACAACATACTAGTAACATCTAGACATGTCAAGAAGCATATTATAACTCATATAATGGTTTAAAAATAAAAGATGACAAACAATGTATTTCAACTGTGCAGGATCCACCAGTGACTCATATATAGTCTTGCAGCAAACTACTTAGAAATGTCATCTAACCCTATTACATAAACAGTTAAATTCACTAAAAAAGACCACACCACCACCATACAGATTTAGTAGTTTACTGAGATGAAGACCAGATGAAAGGAAAGGGAAAGGGTTTAATGATTCCCTGAACTGACTGATCAGGGAGTCTTGCCCAGGGAGACTCAGAGTGGGGGCTTCGTCTCTGTAGATAATACATAGGGTTATTAGAAGACGCCCCCTGGATGCAGCCTGTGGAAAGGTTGGAGATATAAGGAGAGGAGGGGGGAGAAAGGGGAGGAATTGGGATGAATGGATGAGTTAGAGAGGGAAGGGTGAGAACAAGAAACTGAGACAAACGGTACACAGAATGGCAGGTTTGCATAATAGCTGACAGGGAACGAGCTGATTGGTTGAGGCATGGCCTTGCTCCCGAACTTTAGTTAACTCATTAACTCCATAAAAAAAAAAAAAACACACACACATTTTACCATTATACACCACATTTAATGAGATTGTAGAGGAAAGGCACAATATCAACACATCAGTACATCCCACAAATGAAATATAGTATAATTTAAATAGACATCATCACAGAAACATTATGTTTCATGTTTCTTATCACTGTTATTATTGTGATTTTGGATTTGAAAATTAAGGGGGAAATCTTTTTTTATGGGTTTTAACCCATTCAAGCCCACCACAGTTTATAGTTGTCATTATAAACTATAAAATATGTCTAGGTTATCCATGTTTTACATCTCAATGACACGCAAGCTAACTACCAAATAAAAGATTTCAAGAAGTAAAAAAAGTATTTACTAACTTCCTGTCACATGAGGCTGTCAACTTCCAATATATATATATATATATATATATATACATACTCATGAAGGTCTCTAGAATCATCCAAATTGTTAGCAACATGCTATCTTCATGCTAACAACATATTAGTCACGTTAGTATGTTGCTTGCATCATGCTAATCACAATAACAGCTTGTTTACTACCATAGATATGCATAGATGCCACATTTGACTGCTCTAGATACGTTGATGCATCCGCCATTTTGGAACGGTCAACTAGACATCATTCACCATAATAATCAATGAATATTCAAAGATGCCACAATCCTGCATAGCCACTGGTTGTAAAAATTTAGATTTTTATACTCTAAAAAACAGGATAGCCTTTCACAGGTGAGAATGTGTTGGTTTGTGTTTTATCCCAATTTTACAAGTTTTAAAACATTGTTTTCTAAGTTGCAGTCATTTGAGCTCTCTCAGCCACCGTACTCGGGGTTCGCACAGACTGGTGAATGACGTCAAGTTGACCGTTATAATATGGTGGACGGCTTACATACCAGCCCATAGAAACAGTCACTAATGACGCATCTAAGTATACATATATATGGTTTAAAACATGTTAATATCATGCTAGCAACATGCTACTCATGTTAATTTTGTTTTAATTTGTGTTAACATGTTGTCAGCATAATGGTTACACAATTAACATGTCGTTAGCATGTTAACTTGATGCTAATATGATTAGGGTTACTAGTAAAAATTAGAGAAGTAAAAATGATTTCAGTTTTCAGAAAAAAAAACAACAACTCAGAATTAAGTGAGGTTTTGCTTGAAAAAAATCAAAATAATCTGCCATTGGGGTAAGCAAAATAATCTTGTTTTCTGTTTGAATTAAGATTATTTTGCTTACCCCATTGGCATATTATTTTGCTTGTTCTAAGGAATAATAACTTAATTTTGACTTATTTTTTCATTTTTGACATTTTTTATTTGTCTATAGAAAATCCTTGATTTAAGAATTTTTAGATATCTTGGCTGGAAACAAGATAAAAAAATCTAAGTAAGAAAAGCATTTTTGGCAGTGTATTCAAATTTGACATTGAAGGGCGCATACAACATATTTGCCCACTGGCAACTATAGTTGCCACACATTCAAACATGATAAATGCAGAACATGTTCACATAGGACACTGTTAGCATGACTATATGCATGAAACCATTTGGGCACAAATGGGTTAAATCATTTTATGTATTTCTTGTTTTGTTTATATTCTTAAATGCAGATTTGTAAAAACACCAAATAGAGGTCCTTAAAATACAGCTACCCCAATGTTTAGACACCTTAAAAATGATATAAAAAAAATCTGACCTGAACACCTAAGCTGTTACATATCTCCAGATTTGTGCTTTTAGTTTCCTATTCCTTTGATTGACTTTTACTGGCTTCCAGCTCTATTGCTCTGTTCTCTGGGTGTTTCATTTTCTCACTCAACATTTTGTGCATATTCTCCAGTTGTGTGTGTTTACCATGAAGCTGATTTTGTTTCTTTTCAACCTCTCTGACTGTCTGCATCAGTTTAGCATTAATGTCCTTAAGACGTTTGTCCTTGTCTTGAAGCTCTTTATCAAGTCTTTCATTCTCAATCTCCAGATCTTTAATCTTTCTATCTCTTTCCTCTAGAAGAGATTTTGTTTCTTCAAGACATTTGGATTTTTCATTCAGATCTGAGAGAAGAAGAGAAACAATCCAAGATGTAACTTCAAGTTATGTCCTTAGCAAGCACTCATATTAATATGTGCTTGATAAAATTTGATCAAATTTCTTACCTGAAATCCTCTTCTCCAACATCTCCTCATTTCTCATTTGCTCCTGTCTCAGTGTCTCCAGTTTTTGTTTACTGGTTTCCATCTCTTTGATTGTGCTCTCAAGCAGTTTCTCTTTCTCACTCATCTGTTTGCTCATATTCTCCAGTTGTTTGTCTTTCTCCTGAAGCTGATTCTGAGTCTCTTCTATGTATTTAGATATTTGTAGGAGTTGTTTTTCTATTTGCTGAATTTGTGATTCTTTAACAGCAGGGTGTTTTTCATTTTGTAGGAGACCAGATTTTTCTGTGATTGTTTGTAGCTGTTGTAGCACTCTTTCCAAATCCATCTTGGAAGCCTTTAATTGTGTTTCGGTTTGTTCCAGTTTTTTCCCTTGATTTTTGAAAACCTTGAATATTGTTTGGTGAAGTACCTTCACATAACTCACTGCAAACTCTGAAAAAGGAAATCATGCTTATGATGTCTCCATTAGTCTACCAGAGAAATGGAATGTCTTTCCTGATGTATAACAGACAAAGAAAGTGAACTTTAACAACGCTCACCTGTCATTAAAGCAGATTCCTCCATTTTCATTCTCTGAGTGTCTCCCCATGTTCTGTCTAACTGTGAAGGTATAAAGAAAACAGACTTAAGAATCCATTATGGCTGTACTGTTACAGATGGAAACACAGAGTAAAGATGGTACAGAGACAATTATGATTAAATCTGATTCAGTATCTTTTAGTACTCTAGTGTAAATGTACATCTCAACAGAAGTGAAGTAGTTCTTAATCCATCTACCTCATGTAGTTTCAGGACTTGTCCACCTTGAATCTTCGATGGATGACTTACAGGTGGGACACCAGAATCTTCTTTTCCTGCGGGAGCAACACAATTTGAGCATGTGTTTGATTGAATTTGACTGATTTATGACTTAGTTCACTTTTAGCTCACAAAGGAGATTGCTGAGAACATTAAGCTGATGTAAAGTGGAGTTATAGGATGCTCACCTCCTACTTCTACTGTTATCTCCTCTGTCGTGTCTTCACTGATGACCTGACACAGGTAAACTCCTATGTCTGATTCTTTGAAGTCTCTCAACTTCAAGGACACATTTCCTCTGTCCAGCTCCTCAGTCGACAGGCCTGTTCTGCCCCCATAACTTCTTCCCTCTGTCACCTGTCTGTTCTTATAGAGACACACACAGTCAGTTTCCTTAAACCACCTGATCTCCATGTCAGCAGCACTGATTTCAGGTGACAGGTGACATGATACAGTGACATCAGATCCCAGTTTGACCTCAGCACGCTGAGCTTCATCAGCGACAATAAGATGAAACGTATCTGTGAAGAAAGTAAAAAAAACCCATGACCTAAGTTATGATATTTTGTGTTAATTAAATAATACTCTGTCACGAGACAGAAGTATTTTAAGACTTACTGCTGCTTGCATTTGCCATTGTTCTGTCCTAAATAGGGAAAAAAACAAATGGTGAGACATTAATAATTTTCATCTAACTATTCAACATCACCCCTTTACAAAAGAATGACTTTTCAACACTATCTGCTTTACTGACTTAATAATCAACTAGTAACAATTTAATTTTAATAATCAAAATTAACTGTTTGTTTATGTCCTGTCTTTGTATTATACTGTCTTTATTAAAGAAGGTTCACTTTCAGAATAAAAATTTACAGATAATGTACTCATCCCCTTGTCATCCAAGATGTTTGCGTCTTTCTTTCTTCAGTCGATAAGAAATTACGTTTCTTAAGGAAAACATTTCAGAAATGTTCTTCATATAGTTAGTGAGTTTATAGTCATATAGTTAGTCAGTGGCGCCCTCAAGTTTGAACTTCCAAAATGCAGTTTAAAGAGCTCCAAACGATCCCAGCCGAGGAAGAAGGGTTTTATCTAGCAAAACGATCGGTCATTTTCAAAACAACTTGTATACTTTTTAACCTCAAACGCTCGTCTTGTCTAAGTCTGCATGAACTCGGTTTCACACTCTGTTCAAGACAGAGTATGTCGAAAAACGCCCATGTCGTTTTCTTCCCCAACTTCAAATTCGTCCTACACTGCAGAAGTACTGACCCAGAGTTTACGAAGTGAACATGCAAAGAAGATAAAACGCCCTTTACCAAAAAAGGGTAAAATGGCGATGTAGGGCGATTTTGAAGTTGAAGAAGAAAACGAGTTGGGAGTTTTTCGACATACCCTAACTGTATTGACCCGATTACACAGACTACGCATGCGCATCGCACAGACGAGACAAGACGAGCCTTTGAGGTTAAAAAGTATATAAATTGTCAATTTGTTTCACAAAAGACCGATCGTTTCGCTAGATAAGACCCTTCTCCCTCGGCTGGGATCGTTTAGAGCCCTTTGAAGCTGCATTTAAACTGCATTTTGGAAGTTCAGACTTGGGGGCACCATTGAAGTCCACTATATGGAGAACATTCCTCACATGTTTTCCTCAAGAAACATAATTTCTTTACGACTGCAGAAGGAAAGACACGAACATCTTGGATGACAAAAGGGTGAGTAAATTTTGATTCTGGAAGTGAACTAATCCTTCAAGTATTGTGGGATGTATGTACGTCATTGTCACAGTAACATAACAGGTCTGACTGCTGTTTAGAACAGAATGTTTGTTTTCATGAATCACCTGAATCAAAAGAATTGTTTTCTCCCCTTTTTTCAGCGTTTTTCGCAAACGCCTCATTTTAAATCTGTGCCATGTTAAGTTCCACTTTAAAACATTTATCAAAACTGTGTTCTTTTCTATTCTTTTATAACACAAGAGCACAGTATGTGAACAGCCCGTTGGCTTGTTGCTCCTCTTACCTTTTCTGTCTAAAGTCGCCTGTCTCAGTTGAAGAGTGCACAGAGGCGTGAAGCAGTCACAAGAGTTGTGTGAAAAAAATGCAATGTTACTGCAAGTTAGCAGCCTTCGTCTTTCCTGCTGTTGCTGCTGATGCGAACACTGTCAAACTAGTTAAGCACTCAAATCTCTTTCACTTTTACTACATTTACTTTCACTTGCACACTCAGAAAAAAACAGCACCTAGCTTTTCCTGTTTATATTATTCATTATGGAAGATTTACTACCTATCTGTGTTTTTATCAGGTTAGTTGGATGTCCTTCATAAGAACGAAAGGGGTTTTGTCAGCTCAAACTCAAAACTGATTTGGATACCTGTTTAAATCAATTTCTTAGTTGTAAGTTTGCTTTGTCTTGTTGGATAGTTTTATGTTGAAGAAACGTTTTGTGAGTTAAACAACTTCACCTGATTCTGTGTCTGCGGTACGTCTCTTTTCCACAATTTCTCTCCAATCTGCCCAACTCCATTTCTCTCAAAATACAGTTTTGTTAACTGAATAGGCCCATGTCTAAGATTTATCTTGACCTAGAAATGTGAACTTGTGCAGCAAATGTGCAAAAGTGCAGCAAAGCACATTCCTGCCATTGCTTTTAAGCCACCGAGACAACTAGTCTTGTGTTTCAGCTCCTATTCAGATCAGACGAGAGTTGAAATAGAGTACTGCATTGTTATAGATTCATTTATTTTATTTTATTTATTTATTTTAAATATTAAGTATCAATTTCATATTTACAGTTATTATGCAGATAATCATCAAACTGCTCCTGAATGATAAAATATACATCACAACTGCAATATACTTAATTACGCTGAAGGGAACAGGAATATTGTTGAGAGATGTCATAATGTGATTTACAATTTCACATTTTCTTATGATTAATAATGTAGACTTTTTACGGTTATTATAGAGTGTTATCCACCTCCTACTGTCTGCAGCTAGTGAGGTCTTACTGATATTGAATATATTTTAACTTTTTTCCCCTCTTTGGGTTTTGTGTTTTTACATGCATTTAAACATCCAGATACTTTTCTGCTAACACAATAAATTAGACATGTATCTAGATACTTACACTTCTTTTTTGATTAATACAGACATTACTGCCTTAAAAGAAACACTGACTAAAACAAACTGGATTTACATTTACATATTTGCATTTGGTGGGCGCATAAATGGCTTTAGTGCCTTCAAAGTTCTTGTTTCGAAGAAGCTATAAATATCCTGAGCTAAGATACTGAAGTTTCTGTATATACAGAATAGGCCACTGTGGTTAAACCAAATGAAAAAAAAAAATAATAATAAAAAATACTTTATGCTTCGCACACCACTAGATGGCAGTAGAGACCAGGCATGTTTACAAAGAGACCAGGTATAATCTTATACTTCAGAAGAGAGGCTGAAATGAAATGTGCTGTTACGAACACCCCAAAATAGCCTGAAATCAACATCTAAACACCACTCAAGGGTTAGAGTGGTGCAGAAGGTGCATTTGGAAAGTAATCAACTGTTATGAATACTAATATTGCCCATACTTGACATGGGTTGATTTGTGTGGAGCCCCCTACTGGGAAACTGTATTGAATGCAGCCCATTAAAAAAAAAAAATGCAAAGAAGCCTGTCACACAAATGCAAATGATGCATATTGAACAGGAAGAGTGATTGCAATCACAGTTAAAACCAAATGAATGATGGCAGGTAATCAGTAATAGAAAACATCTTTTTACATATCTTATCTGGCAGAAATGCTTTCACATTTGAATAATTCTTTTCATCCATAGCTGGCATGTGGCTAAAGAAAATGTAAGATGGAGTTAATGACCGTGGTAGTCGTTTCTTGCTGACTGGGAGAAAACAGCCTGAGCTGTCATGTCCATTAATGTTCAGTGGAAATCACCTGACAGTACAGCCGCCTGTTCTCAAACCCAAGAGGTGTTGCTTCAAACCTGCCTTAACTCATTTCAGCAGCACATACAGGAATGATAGAAAAACACTCACTGCACCAAATGGAAAAAGCAATCTGACTTTTTCCAACTGCAAGGAGAACACCTCCCGCTATTCGGGAAGATGGCTGAAGTGCATAGAAGCTACCAAACAGCTACCTATCAACCGGGAAAAAGCCCATCCAAGGAAAATAATCATTGTTATTTTGTCAAGACAACAACTTAGCTTACAGTCGATCACATCTCCGAAGTTACGCATTGTACATCACGTATCTATAAATGGATCAAGACATTGTTGTCTATATTAAGTATGTGCACACATCATTTCCCATACGCACCTTGTTGTTTGTGTATTCAACTTGCACTCCTTTGAGACTCCATAATTAAACTCTATTTTAAGTCATGTGTTTCAAAGTGACGTATCTGAAAACAAATTACAGCAGATGGGTCTGTGACATTCTCTGAGCCAATAATATGTATATTATAGCCATTTGCAGCTTAATCTGTTTATCCAGTCAGGGTAAATGAATCCCAGTGCTCAACCCCATTGAGATTGAATGAACAGGCTTTATTCTTTACTCATACACATTTATAAATACAATAATGCCCAATTCTAATTAACTAGTCTAGCACTATTCACTGTAGTGTAAACTAAGTCATCATATATTGTGTTGCCAACAGTTTCCAGATGGTCCTGAAGAAAAAGACAAAATGTGTCTTGGCTGTATATTTGAACTGACTCACTAATAAACAAATCTGTTATCACTCTCCAAAATGAAAGATCCAGTTTTATAACTAGAGAATGCCTTTTGCCTAATTCTCAGTGTTGGCAAGCTGAATTGTCCCATTGTATTGCACTACTGCACATTATGCACACTTTCAGTGTTTTACATTACCGATACTCCTCTAGAAACCCACATGTACATTGATTTATACATTATTTATGCTGTATATAAAGCCATCGATATATTGTCACTCTTGCTGACACCACAAATGGAACAACTTAGAACACTTGTATTTACACCCCACACACTGTACATAATGTGTGGGTCTGTATTGTGAATAATTTATATGTTGTGTAGCCTCTTCTGAATCTATACATTGTGCGTATTATACTTTTCTGTTAGATCTGCTGCAATTTTGGTGGGTGAAAAAACTGCAATTTTCCACCCACCATTACACATGGTATTGCATGTTTATGGAGAACTGACATTCATTTGTGATGAGACATGAATTACATTTAAACAATGTAGTATACAGAGCATACTTGACTTTACTCATACAAGTTAATTGCTGTTAACTTGGAAGAATTGAGTGAGCTAACTCATATTTAACTTAACATTATCATGTACTATTAACTTACATATTTTAGCAGTGGAAATTAACTAGCTATAACATACAAAATGTATGTTATTTTTGATTTAGTACTGACCTACAAATATATTTCACATAAAAGACGTTTACATATAGTCCACAAGAGAAAATAATAGTTGAATTTATGCCCCCGTTCAAAAGTTTACATACACTTGATTCTTACAGTTTTTCACATTTGCTAAAACACTAAACTTCATACTCTAAACCAAATTCTCAATAGCCTAAACCAATTTGTCAAATAAATCACTCTTTCTCCAAAACCTTAAACAAGTTTAGGCAGTTTAGACACTGTTTGCAGATCTCATGCACACTTTTTGCAAACACATCTAAACACATTCTCACTCACTAAGACACAACTTGGTTTGTGATGAACTTGTGATGCAAAACACAAGAAAGCAAAAGTTAAGCACAACTGCAACACGGCTGTCATCGTTTACACACAATAATTCAAAATTCTTCACACTTTCTAAATATTTAATTATACAAAATATAAGCCAGTTCAAAGTGTGACAAAAATGTATGTGTATGTGTGTGTGTGTGTATTCACACTCATATTCACACTCTTCTATACCTCTCAAAATGACAGATGCACCCGTGCCTTCTGCGCACTTTGAACTTGCAATTTTTTTCAGTATTTAAATATTTAGAAACAAGTGTGAAGAATTTTGAATTATTGTATGTAAACGATGACAGCCGTGTTGCAGTTGTGCTTAACTTTTGCTTTCTTGTGTTTAGGGTTTTGTATCACAAGTTCATCACAGAGCAAAATGTGTCTTAGTGAGTGAGAATGTGCGTTACAGTTTTGCAAAAAGTGTGCATGAGATCTGCAAACAGTGTCTAAACTGCCTAAACTTGTTTAAGGTTTTGCAGTAAGAACGATTTATTTGAGAAACTGGTTTAGGTAATTAAGAATTTGATTTAGAGAATGGGGTTTAGTGTTTTAGCAAATGTGAAAAACTGTAATAAAATATAAAGGTGTACCTTTTGAGAAGGTACCACTTCAGTGGCAGCTGTTGCACCTTTTTTGTACCTCTGAGAGTGTGGGAAACATAAATCCCAGTCAAGTTTTAGTTCAATTAAAATGTCCAAATTAAACAGTGAAAAAATTCAGAAAAAAAAGCTTAATACTCATAAGAGTTAATAAATTAATTTGTTTGATTTAAGTTTGCCCTACTCAAACCATTCATTATGAGCGTTTTAAAAATCTAGATTATAGATATATCAGTCTACATGAGGTAAGAAAAAATGTCCTTGAAGAATGCTGATGAACAGATTGACAACTTCTCTGTATTTTCAAGCTTAAGCAGATAATGATTATAATTTAAGTACTGAACACAGTGATAATTTAAATTAATTTCCAGGCAGGTTCTTTGTGTTAAGTGCTGACTGAGTGCACTACTTGTCATGCAACTTAATCTTCACTAAAATTGTTATTCACATGTTGCCAATTAGTGCTGATAGAATTCCGTTACAAAACTATCACATCCTAAGAATGGGGCTTGAAAGACAAGAATATTGTTTCACATGCCAACAGTCTTGAACCTGTCAAACCTTAAATTGGAATTTAATGGCAATGACTTGGCTAGTGTTTAAA